>CM017439.1:38092154-38249554 GCA_007726485.1 Eragrostis curvula
AGATCGAATTAAACATTCTGTAGAAGAAAATACAGGACAACAGTCACCCTGGACACACAAACAGTAGGAATTCTCAACTCCTTCATCATCTTTACTGTTCCTGCACTCAAATTTTCAACAACCAAAGGACAACCGCAATATTCTTTGCACTGATCCTCCGTTTCGAATTCCTTATGGCTTTCTCCCTTGAGTTGTTAATACATCATCTCATTAAAACTAAGGACAGTAATGATGTGACAGGTACAAAAGCTTAATGCATGCCTCCAGTTGACCCAGCTTACTATCGTTTCCAGGAGCACTTTCATGCTCTAGCAGCTTCAGTGGGTTAAGTTCTTATCATCTGGGATCCTTGCAAGATAAGTACTAAGCTTGAGCATTTTAATACACTAACTGAAAAGTATACATGGTTGTAATACATATAGACATTTGATTGGAAGAGCATAAATACTTCTATATAGAGTAAACACAAGTTAGTGCTACATAGATGATATGAAGGCAAAGGCATGGACAAAAATGAAATCTGACAAATGTACACTTCGTTCAGAAAATAAAATCAAAGGAAACCTTTTAACAAATGTGTTACCTGCAGGCCCACGCCAGAAAATAAAATGAAACCAAAACTTCTCGCAACAAAAAATTATAAGAAAAAATTGCTCAGTTGAAAGAAACTCATAGGTATAAAATCATGGAATATTTATTCATTTTAACAGGAGAGGAGTGATTGTTACAAGAGAGACTATTTCCTTTTTTGCAATTCATTCGATATATTTAAACATAGGCATTTATGTTCAGAAAAGTAGCACAACTGTCACAAGCCCTTGTTAGATTAAGGGTATTGTATTTTGTACAAAGAAAATTAAGTAATAAAAAAGCATCAACTGCTCCTGCTATCCATTACAAAACTAAGATCATAACATTTTCATCAAATAAAACAGAACTGCAGCATGGTTAAAGCGGTGATGAGTTCAGCAAAAGATAATGTCTGATGCTCTTGCATATAAAAGTAGTTCCTTTCCATACAGAGAAATGAAAACAAAATATGATAATGTAGCTGAGTACTTGCTTGTTTGAATACTAAGTGCAAAAAACAAAAAAGGCTACCTCTGTATATTTATTCATGTCCCAACGTCATGTAAGATGCTACCTCAAAAAAAAAAAAAAAAAAAAACCGTCATGTAAGATGCCAAATCGAAATTTCTGTGTAGCCCCCTTCTTTTGTTCTTCCTTTCAGCCATTATCCCAGTATGTAGCCTCACAGCTGGCTAGCCTGTAGAGCCTTGGGAGAAGCTGCAGGTCGATTGTGAAACTTTATGCGGCAGCAGTGGACTCCGGCGGATCTTGGCTTAGAGGAAAAACGTCGATTGCAGCCTGTGCAGCTGCGGATCCATGACATGGAGCAGTCAGGAAGTGCGTATTATAGCGATGGACATGTGTGCCAATGGAATCAGACGACGGTTCACCGCTCACCACACCTCGCGGATTTCACGGCGGAGTTGAGGTCGATTTGGTGCCTGCGCTGCAGAAGATAGCCATTGTGCTTGGTCTCTTCTGCAGCCTGAGAGGACGAGCTGGGGCAGGGATGGATGGAGCAGTTTTCGGAGACCATCCTGCATACCTGAGGTTGCGGAGCGACGGCCACCGAAGCGGGCAGCGGAGAGGCGGCGATGGCCGGAGGCGTGGAAGCGCGGAGAGCGTGCCCCGACTCCGCGAGAGAATTCGCGAACTATCGGGTAGCCAAGAATTCGGATGACCCGACCCATTCCATATCTACGGCTCATATCACCAGTTTCGCTCATCTGATGGTTGACGTTAACGGGTTGACGTGGATGCGCCTGCAGCCCGCGAATGCGACCGCATTGGGAGTATTAAGAGATTCGGCCGTCGACTCCGTCACCGCATTCGTCACCTGAGCGCCTCTCCAATCCACCGCCTCGCCGCCGCCTTCGTTCCCCCGCACCTACAAAACCCTAACAAAAATCTTCCAATTCATCCCGATTCCTCACAGCCGGGCCGTTCTTCCGCCTCCACCCCGATTGCCTGTTCACCCAATCGAGTCCCAGGATGATGCCCGGGTCGGCGCCGGCGGCGGGTGACGCCGGGATGTTCGTGCCGGCGGCGACGGTGGGCACGGTGCTCTGCTGCATGTGCGGCGTGTCGATGCAGCCGAACCCGGCCAACATGTGCGCGCGGTGCCTCCGCGCGCGCGTGGACATCACCGAGGGCGTCCCGCGCAACGCCGCCGTGGTCTACTGCCCGGACTGCGCCTCCTACCTCCAGCCGCCGCGCTCCTGGCTGAAGGCCGGGCCGGAGTCGCCCGAGCTCATGCAGATCCTGCTCCGCCGCATCAACCGCCCGCTCGCGAGGCTCCGCGTCTCCCTCTCCGGCGCCGAGTTCGTCTTCTCCGAGCCCCACTCCAAGCGCCTCCGCCTCAAGCTCCGCCTCCGCCGCGAGGTGCTCCACGGCATCGTCCTCGAGCAGACGCACCCCGTCGAGTTCGTCGTCCACGACCGCCTCTGCGACTCCTGCTCCCGCGCGCAGGCCAACCCCGACCAGTGGGTTGCCGTCGTCCAGCTCCGCCAGCACGTCCCGCACCGCCGCACCTTCCTCTACCTCGAGCAGCTCCTCATCAAGCACGGCCAGGCTTCCCTCGCGATCCGAGTCGCAGCTGCCCCCGGCGGCCTAGACTTCTTCTTTGGCTCCCGCTCCCACGCCGCCCGCCTCGTCGACTTCCTCAACACCGTCGCTCCTATCCAAACTCATACAGCCAAGCAGCTCGTCTCGCACGACGTCAAGAGCAGCACCTACAACTACAAGTACACATTCTCGGTTGAGATCTGCCCTATCTGCCGTGAGGACCTCATCGCGCTCAGCCCCCAGGCATCCCGCGACCTTGGTGGCCTTGGCCCTCTTGTCCTCTGCATCAAGGTTACCAATGCCATTGCTCTGCTCGACCCTCTCACACTGCGTGTGCACCACCTCGAGGAGAAAAAGTACAAGGTGTATAACTTCAAAGCGGCGCTTACTAGCAAGCAGCTTGTGGAGTACATTGTGCTAGATATCGAGCAAGAGTCTCCAGAGATTTCCATTGATGGATCTCGGTATCAGTTGGCATTTGCGCAGGTTGCCCGGGTATCTGATTTTGGGAAGAACGATACCATATTTACAGTGCGGACCCATCTTGGGCACCTGCTGAACCCTGGTGACCTTGCCCTTGGCTATGATCTGTATGGTGCCAATCTGAATGATGATGATATGGACACTGCAATGGCACGGCACAGCTTACCTGAGGTCATTCTTGTCAAGAAGAGCTATGAGAAGAAGCCGCGCACAAGAAAATGGAAGCTGAAGAGGCTGCCAGTAGAGGAAGATGCTGGAAACAAGGCCAAGGGTGAGGAAGAGAAGAGGCTTGATGAGTATGAGGCTTTCCTCAAGGACTTGGAGCAGAACCCAGAGTTGAGGTTTAACATAAATCTATACAAGAATGATGAATATAGGTCAGAGATGGCATCGACAATTGGTGATGATGTTCCTACTGTACCACTTGAGGAGCTGATTGAGGACCTAACCCTTGGTGATGATGACGAGGAAGATGAGGAAGAAGCTGTTGAAGGGAATACACATTCTGGAATGGTGGAGTGAGCAAGATGCCAACTTATTGCATTGCTTAGAAGGGCTGTGGTACTCACTGCATGATAGGTCTGAACTGGTTCTGTTCAGCTTATATGCCTTTCCCCTTTACTGCTATAAGTTAAAGTTTTGGTGGTGTTGATTACATTTTTAGTTTCAATTTTTGCTGTTTGAAATAGACATGATTTCAAACCTTATCTTGTATCCTGCTGCAACAATTGTGTCTAGTTAAATGTTTTTATGACATCATATATTCTGTGGTATGTTTGATTGTCATTCTGTCTGTCACCCATTAGGACATCAGAGCTCCATTATTATTAAAAGTTTCAAGGTCATAAAGTTGGGTTTGTTTTGTTTCAGGCTGCAACGCTTAATCTATATCTGGGTGCGCTGAAATGTCTTTTGTTCAACTTCTGTAATCTTCTGTTATGTTTGTTACTTGCATTTATGTAGGTTGATGTGCCTTTTTTTAAAAAAACATTGGTCCTATGTTGATTGTAGTGCAATTTTAGGATGCAGTATCATTGAAACATCTAGTTTGCTGCCAACTACATCATTTCCTCGCTTTCACCGCTGTTTGTACCTGAATACATCAATTGTGCTGAAATTTACTAAGCTATGAAATAGGAGTACTTGAACTGCCAGTATGTGTCTTCCATTTCTGACAGATAATTGTCTTTTTGGTTTTGTACCTGAACTGATTCATGCACAGTTTAGTGCGACAAATCCTGCAAGACATGCTGTTCGCTCTTCTCGTTTGATCTGATCATTTTATGTTACCTGTTCAGTGTTCTGTTCATAAAGGTTGCCATGTTAAACACATATGGCTATTTATGAATTGTGAAACCGTTTAGCAGATTATTGCTGAGTGCCAACTGCCAATATATGAGCATTTAGGCAATTGTTGAACATCGATAGTCAATGTATGATTGTGAATAAATACCTGTTCAGTGTTCTGGTCATAAAGGTTGCCATGTTAAACACATATGGCTATTTATGAATTGTGAAACCTTTTAGCAGATTATTGCTGAGTGCCAACTGCCAATATATGAGCATTTAGGCAATTGTTGAACATCGATAGTCAATGTATGATTGTGAATAAACTCTCCGTTTCAGAGCTTAGGCTATTGTTGGCGTTGTCTTGAATTTCAACCACTGCCCTGTATCCGGGTGCAATGATTGTGTTTGAATTAAAACTTTGCTTATCGCTTATGCTGCTTTCTTTTAATATAATCTACTGCTCACTCTCTAGTTAATCATATCTTAAGAGTATCATGTATTATCTGATTTGCAGGAAATCTCTGACTATTTTTCCCAGCTTTAGGGTGTATTCTTCCTTCTCAAATTCTGAATGAACCAATATTTAGCTATTCACTAAACGATGAACATTCAGTTTGTCTTAAAATGTCTCATCCAATTCATTGTTAGCGCGCTACTCCCCTGTTTAAAGATATGCAAGTATCTATAGTTTTAATTGTTGTTGAATGGGTGGCTGCTAGTGATCATATGAATTTTCGTCATTGCACTCCTGAACGGCCTGATACAGTCAGTATGTAGGCTTGGGGCTGGCACTTCCAAATCTGAGGAGCCCACTGATTTTGAACGCCTTTGTACATTGTTATGAATTAAACAATGTGGCACTCTGATGTACCTGCGTTCTATGTATTTTCAACGTGGTGAATGCTGGAATGGACTGCTTTGGAGCTTATTAAGCCAGCAGGGTTAGTTGCAGCTCAAAGATGCTTGCCTTTTGTTAAATTTTCAAACTGATATCATTCTTGGCCACCAAATATCTAAACAGAACTTACCTCTTGTGTCTTTCCTCCAGTAATCAAATTCGTCTGGTGTGCATTTGGGTTTGTTCTTTGAAACTCTGCTTCCATTACACCATGGATAAACTTAGTATTTGAACTGGTTGATTTTACTGCTCCACGCATCTCATTCAACATGATTTGTTTGAACATATGCAGTTTTAAATGGTTAGTATTCATGTAGTAGCACACTTTGAGCGCAAAACAACCATTTCATAAGGATTATAACTGTTAGCTCTACCACTAACTCTGCTTGTAATAGTTCATTTGATTTCTGTCTATTGGTATGTATCATGTATGCAAGTTATTTAGACTTGGCTGTCAGAATATGCTGGCGCAATTTTGGAGAACAGATAATCCATGAATCTTCTGTCTGTAGCCGCTTGACACAGTTCCCTGTTTCGGTAGCTTTGTGTAGCTGGTGTGACGAAGCAACAAGCTGAGGTGCCCAATTTGCACTAGCATTTGCTTCCAGTTCGCGGTAGTTGGTGACTCCGGTCTGTTGTTGCTTGTAGTTTGCGTGCTGCTTGCTTCTCTACCACATTGATATCATGTCTTTGTTATTCGCATTGAGCTATGGGTGCTTAGCTTATAATCTCCTTTTGATGGCTTTTGCACTGCTTGCGCAGCAGTGGTGCGTGACTTGGAGCACACCAACTGAAATGCTTTGCTATGTTAGCTCATCCATTCCGTGTAAAGAGTGCATTACGATTTGTAATTTTCATGACTGAACTAATCTGATGTGATGCAAAGCATTTTGGGTTCGTAGTTGTAACCTGGTTGGCTGGCGTACTGGTTCCACACCCTGAGTATGGCGGGTGTTTTGAGTTCTGCTCGTTTTCATCGTATGGCCGGCTAGCTGGCTTCGTCCAGCATCTGTATATGGTTTGAGCTTCAAGTGTGGCACTTGGCCAGTTGATTCGATGAAGTAGAGTTTGCTTAAAATTGGGTGGATTATCTGAACGTGCATGATGAAAACAATCCTGTGGTGGACCTGGTGGTTCGTTCCATATTAATGACCCGCATACGGTAGTGCTCCCAGTTGGTTGGTCGGGACGTTCCGGAGTGTGTGTCCTGCGTGGCACGCAGTGCGCACAAAAGGTATCGTAAAAGGCCCTCCAAACTCCACATCATTTGGGCAGGAATGTGTGCAAACTGATGCGGCCTGATGCTTGTGCTGCCTTTAGATCGGCCTAATAGATGTGCTAGACTGCTAGTTGCATTGTCCTGGACCAGCGTTGCTTTCTTTTCTTTTTTTCCCCTTTTTGTTTTTTTGAGTTGTGGAGGAACGCAGGAAACGTGCAGCGGCAATCCAAGTTTGGCGGACCCGACCGGTTTTGCCGAGTCGAGGTCGAGGCGCTGGTTAGTGGTAGGTTAAGGTGCCAGACTTCCAGCAGTTTGCACGTGAGATCTGCTTGGAGAAGTGGAGAGCGTCAGTCCCGTCCGTGCACGGTGATGCCGGCAACCAGCTGAACCAGTAGCTAACCAGGCTGAAACCGGAGGGCAAGTTCACTTTGTTGAGCTGGTGGACCGGAGCCAGGTTCCCGTCCACGTACATCCCGCCTGTCCATTCGCTCACCACCAACCCCGCGCGTCCGGGCTCCGGCTCACCTCTCCGCCGTCGGATGCGGATCTGGGCTCGGCCCTTGGTCGCGCGTACAGTTCCGTGCAAGGTGCCAAGGTGTGTACCCCGCTCAATGTTCCGCCAGCGGAGCGGCGCGGACGCGTGCGGCTGGCTGTTCCGATGCCTGGTCGCGTTCGCGTCGCCGGTTGGTCTGCCTAGCTGGGTATTGCCAGCCGCCGTTGCATATGCCCACGACTCCCTCCCTCCCTCCCGTCTATAATATGGATCCCTGCCCTGTGACGAGACGACGCATCCAATCCGCGGAGGTGAGGTGAGGGGAGCCCGTGAGCGACCAACCGGGCGAGCCCACCTCCTGATTCGATCGAGCAACCCCAGCATCCGCGATTCGATTCGATTCGAATCGGATCAAGCAGGACAGGACCCCTCCCCGCTCCGACCAGCGGCGGCGGCGGCGGACCACCTCCTGCTTCCGTCAAACGCCCGAGGTGAGTAACCCCACCCGACACCCCCTCCTCGCTTCACCCGCCCGCCGCATTGCCCGCCGTGTCGCCTCTCCCTGTAGTCCGCTTCGCGGTCCGTTGCTGCCGCCCGTCCGCGCGCGACCTGAGCTGGCGGCCGACCGATTACTACTCGTCTTGTCCGCGCGACCGGCACGATTTAACTGATCGAATCATCATCTGTTCTAGGGGTACCATCATCATCCGCGTCAGAGTCGCCTCTCTGCTGATCCTCTAGTCTTGCTTGTCCGCGCGCCGGTGCACCAACCTTCCAATTTTAGTTTGCAACCAGCATGAGCATAGATAGACTCGGATCTCCACTCGATCAAGAGCGTTTAGCTTTTACTTTGCATTTTTTTTTTTTTTTGGTGTGCCACAAGAGTCAGTCTCAGTCAGATGGCCTTCCAGTTTTTGTCAGAAAGTGTTTTAGATTCTACTCCTGGTCTGCAAAAAGGGGAGTGATGGACGCCACAGCGTATCTAAATTCTAAAGTTCTTTGGCGTATCGGATTGTTTGTTACTTTGCCTTTCCCGGCACAGCTCCTTATGAATTTTGATACAGACAATCTGTTGTTTTCATGGAAAATCAAGCCCTGAATCTCTGCTAGTAACATTGACCCAAAAATAGAAAAGGGATTATTTTGTTCGTCATAGCGTTATTGGTGAATGGCACTGAATTGTTTTGTATTCTGTGCACCGCGTTCAGGATTTAGCATCAGATGGGGGACGTTGCAAAGGACTTGACGGCGGGGACCGTCGGAGGGGCCGCCAACCTCATCGTCGGCCACCCGTTCGACACCATCAAGGTTAAGCTCCAGAGCCAGCCCACCCCAGCCCCTGGCCAGCTCCCCAAGTACTCTGGCGCCATCGATGCCGTCAAGCAGACCATCGCGGCTGAAGGGCCGAGGGGCTTGTACAAGGGGATGGGGGCGCCGCTCGCCACCGTCGCGGCCTTCAACGCTGTCTTGTTCAGTGTGAGGGGGCAGATGGAGGCTGTCCTGAGGTCGGAGCCCGGCGCGCCGTTGACGGTCAAGCAGCAGGTTATCGCGGGTGCTGGTGCTGGAGTCGCGGTCTCGTTCTTGGCGTGTCCAACAGAGCTCATCAAGTGCAGGTCAGTGGCACAGCACCGGTTTTCATGTCTTCTGTCTCTAATTGAACTGTTTGGTGTTTCTTCTGATAACTGCAATGTTGACTTGGGGATGTATTTGTGTTATGAAGTCATGATATTTGTTCTACTATGAAATGCATCTTCCTGCTGATTTTAGGCACCATACATGTCAAGATAGTGAATTTTGATACATCCAAGCGCTTTATCAGTTCATCCCAGTTAAATCACTCTTAATCATGCCTGGCTACATCAGCATAAGCGTCCAGCTAAATAAATGCTATAGTGGTCTTTCGAAAAAAAAAAATGCTATAGTGATCTGGTGAGAAGTCATAGGTTGGTAGGTGAATGAATCTCAATTCTCTGACTACAATACAGGACATATTTAGCCATATCTTTTCTGTTCTTCCAGTTTGGCATGTCCAATAGAGCTGATCAAGTGCAGTCAGCGGTGTCATGCCAGTTTTCATTTCAACATCCTTTGCTTAACTGGTCAGTTTGCTTTGATCTAGTGAGGGCATTGTTCATGGATGGGTTCTTAAAATGTCTACCTATGTGCTAATTTTCCTCTATATAAGCTACTTTTATGCAGAATTTAGGCATCATAAGATACTAAATTGCTGTGCTATGCACTCTAATGTTTCTGATTTCAGCTGTACTCGCAACATATCATGTTTAGCTCGAGTAGCATGACTTTTTACCATTTATGCGATAGTCCTCAGTTGAAATATCACTAGCATCATATCATGCCTAGTTAAATTTGCATAACTTCTGTCATTTAACAAATGCTCATCCAAAGCCATAAAATTGGACTGCTGGAAAACTATTTTTTGTCAGTAAGATTCTGCCGCATCCTTTGTGTGCTTGTGTTTATTCAGTGTGCAAATCAGTTCTTAGAAGCTTTTGCAAGTCAGGATGATGTAGAATTGATGGTGATTCAATTTAAATTCAGGGGCTGCGATGTCACTTGTTCTGCATTTTATATTTCATGAGATATTTTGAAGAACATGAATGTTAGACAATGACTTCAACTTATGACCATACCATTTTAGTGCTTCTAAACCATTTTGTTCCCTATTGCAGGTTGCAAGCCCAGAGTTCCATGGCCGAGGCAGCGGCTGCTTCCGGCGTTGCTCTACCCAAAGGACCCATTGATGTGGCAAAGCACGTCGTCCGTGATGCCGGCGCAAGGGGTCTCTTCAAGGGCCTTGTCCCCACGATGGGCCGTGAGATCCCTGGCAATGCTGTGATGTTCGGCGTGTATGAGGCCACCAAGCAATACCTGGCCGGTGGCAAGGACACATCCAATCTCGGCAGAGGCTCCCAGATCCTGGCTGGAGGGCTTGCCGGCGCAGCGTTCTGGCTCTCGGTGTACCCGACCGACGTGGTGAAGAGCGTGATCCAGGTGGATGACTACAAGAAACCAAGGTACTCGGGGTCCATTGACGCGCTGAAGAAGATCGTTGCTGCTGATGGCGTCAAGGGCCTGTACAAGGGCTTTGGACCTGCCATGGCTCGCAGCGTACCTGCCAATGCTGCTACATTCGTGGCGTATGAGATAACAAGATCAGCATTAGGTTGATTGCTGATTTGAGCACCATTGCCCATTGCCTTGCTGCCGTGGATGGAGCAACACCTTGCACAGCAACTCAGAACGGGGAGCAATTCTTTTTCAGAACATTTTTGGCTGAAAGTTGTTATGTCTGGCAGCAACGGCGACATTGTTTAATAAGCAAGCAAAGCTTGATGATCCCTTCCCTTCCCCTGTTGATTTGAATGTGTGGGGGTGAGTGAGTGTCCGCTGATGGAATGGTGATACTGACCTTGTCGTGATGGTTGGCCGGGAGTGGATTGGCCATCCGACGGTGATCCGGTGGCCGGTGAGTGGTGGTGGTGCTGTACCGTGATGCTGAGAGTGGTGGCGCTTGGCAGTTGTTAGGTTGTGGCGTTTGGTGTGAAGCGTGGCCCTCGTCATCCTTTGGCTTTGTCCACTCTCCGTCGTGCTTCTTGGACTGAATTTTATTCTCTGTCCTATATCGTTCGGCGTTTCCTTAGTGACGGTATATTTTAGTAAGTTGCTGCGCTGGTTGTTGTGGAGCCAGCTAATTCATTCGTATGGTGGAGTGGACTCGTAAAGTGAGTAGGAAGAAGAAGAGGAGGAGAGGGGGCACAACCGTCACTGGGCTTCGTCGCCATTGCAAAGCTCCTCGCCTGGTCTAAGTACGAATCCTTTGCAGATTATCTTGTTTTTTTCACATCCGCGTATGTATGTATTAGGCATTGGTGGAGCTC
Source organism: Eragrostis curvula (assembly GCA_007726485.1). Classification (NCBI taxonomy): domain Eukaryota; kingdom Viridiplantae; phylum Streptophyta; class Magnoliopsida; order Poales; family Poaceae; genus Eragrostis; species Eragrostis curvula. Next base: position 38,103,071 of record CM017439.1, read on the forward strand.
TCTGTCCTACTTAATTCGGATTTCGATGACATGATTGACCTCAAGTGACTTTCTTGGTCTAATCAAGTTTCTAGGAAAACAGTATGTCCTTGTCCCGTCGCCTACCAGACAGAGATGCTGCTATTGTCTTGCCAAAGGGTTCGCCGCGTAGTGGGGCGTCCTGCAGTTGCAATGCCTGAATATACATGTATCGATTGATGTACAAGTTCTCCTTGTCTCATCGTTTTTTGAACGAACTTGTCTCCCTACTTCCCAAAGATGTTCCAACAAGTGAGCCTTTAAATCAAAAAAAAAAACAAAAAAAAAAACAAAAAAAAAACAAGTGAGCCTTTTTCTGGTGCAAAGCCATCTGGAAATATATCTAGGCACCCTGCACCCAGGATGCGTTCTCCTTATGTGACAGCATTGTTGCAAAAGTTCAGCTTGACTGTATATAGGTTCAGTCAACAGAAAGCAGGGAGTTGATCGTAGGCACAAACTTCATGTAGGAATGCTTGCATAAACAACCATTTCGAACTGTCGGTGTCAATTTCTTCGATATGATGCGTTTGAAACAAGCAAAATATATATAGAGAGAGAGAAGAGTGCTCCATCCAAATCGCGAGCGCGGCCGACTGGAATTTGAATCAGATGGGTGACGTGGCCAATGACCTGGCGGCCGGCACGGTGGGCGGCGCGGCGAACCTGGTGGTGGGCCACCCCTTCGACACCATCAAGGTGAAGCTGCAGAGCCAGCCGACGCCGCCGCGCTACGCCGGCGCCATGGACGCCGTGAAGCAGACGCTGGCCGCCGAGGGGCCCCGTGTGCTGTACAAGGGCATGGGCGCGCCCCTCGCCACCGTCGTCGCCTTCAACGCCCTCCTCTTCACCATCAGAGGGCAGATGGAGGCCGTGCTGCGTTCCGAGCCCGGCGCGCCGCTCACCGTCGGCCAGCAGTTCGTCGCCGGCGCCGGTGCCGGGGTCGCCGTCTCCTTCCTCGCGTGCCCCACCGAGCTGATCGAGTGCAGGTCAATTTGTAAGTGTGGCACACTGATGTTTTATGATGTTCTGACTTACTGAAGCGAAGATGACCGTTGGTTGGATCACTTGATTTTGTAACCTGAATGCAGTTAACATGCATGTGTCATCCATATTATAGAAACATGCAGTTGTTAATGAATTTGCTGGTACTCCGATGCATTCCTCGTTAACATTTGCCAGTTTTGCAAATGGCAAAAGTGCGATGCAGGGCACATGAGATTTGGTCATGAAGAAGAGGGCTGATCCTTGCATGAAACGCTGTGGTGTCAGGTTGCAAGCCCAGAGCGCCTTAGCGGCTGGGCCGCGGTTCGCTGATCGTGGCGGGCGGGCTCGCCGGCGCGTCCCTGTGGCTCTCGGTGTACCCGACCGACGTCGTCAAGAGCGTGATCCAGGTGGACGACTACCGGAACCCCAAGTACTCGGGGTCCCTGGACGCGTTCAGGAAGATCCTCGCCGCCGACGGCGTCAGGGGACTGTACAAGGGGTTCGGCCCCGCCATGGCGCGCAGCGTGCCCGCCAATGCCGCCACGTTCCTCGCCTACTTATGACTTGTTCATAAGCTTATGGACAACTTTTGTTATGTACTACCTTGTTAACTACTTTCACAATAGTTGTTGTCAAACACAACAAATATTTTATTGCTTGTGCACCACTTCTAAAGGCCATTGCGGTTGCTCTAATGCGACACTGGTTGGAAGAGAAACAGTGCGTATACTGAGAACATGGTTGCTTTGTCAACTGTTTTGTTGAAGGGAATTATGACGCTCACTGACTTCATGATTGTGGTTAGCTTCAACTTTCCCGAATTATGATGACGTTCAGAAATCGTGAACATGATCACCGTATCAGCAAAATCATAGTTGTATATGAACTTATAGATTTATAAAGAACAATCTTTAGGAGAGCACCAAAGGGGTGGTGGCGCAGTTGGCTAGCGCGTAGGTCTCATAGCTAAAATTGCGAGTGATCCTGAGGTCGAGAGTTCGAGCCTCTCTCACCCCAATTGATTTTTTTTGAGCCGTTCCGCTCTGCCTTGCCAGGTTCACCCACCGTGAAGTAGAAAGAATTCCTCTTCTTCTTCTTTTTTTTGTCTTTTCTGTTAAAAGTTGCCCGTCAGGCACGCTTTCTTCCGAGAATTTTGCTTCATCAATTGAGTCCTATTAGTATGTGACATGATAGCCTGAAGAAAAGAGTCTTTTCTGGCTTTGATTATCAGTGCAAGTTGGGCAAGTTGATGAGGGGAGGGGGTCGTCACGTCAGTGTCCAAAAGACAGTGCCATGTGAGACTGCAACTGCCTCCAACACACTCAATTTTCTCTCTCATCGTCTCTCAACGGCTGCATGAAAATTGTTTGCCCACCCCTTTTCTCTTCTTCTACTCCACCTGCCTTATCAAATCGTACATTTCCATCCGAATTACAATCACATAATCCTTTGTTTCTCAAATATTTGACGTTAGGACAGAATATTTAGTGCCAAATTCAGCTATACAAAGCATGTCCTAACGTTAAATAAATGAGAACTGAGTATGCTTGAAGTAGAAACATCAATACTTCCTAAAGAACTAATTAGTGGCTAGAAGAAGAATACACGTATTCAATCAAACACTCACGTAGCTCCAACCACGGGTCCCAACAGAGAATGTGGAGAATCTCTTTCCGGCTTTGGCTTGGCCGGGATCTCAACGGAGAGTTGGTAGCCAATTCGAGCCCTGAATGCATCACAGGGACCACCGTTTTTTCTGTTTATTGGTGCACCGTGACATGTGAGTTGTTCAGGGATATGTATTTCTTCAACAACTTTCAGTTGTGGCTGCAAAGCAGAAGGAATCGAATATGGTGGCGATGGAATTGGAGGGAAAAGATTGGGTGAAAAGGCCATGGGAGACGAGACGCCGATGAGGCCTGCCTTTGGGGTGATGCCGAATTGCTGATGAAGCAAAAGGGATTGGCGAGACGGGATCCCCACTGCCAACAAGTTGAGCACCAAAATATACTTGTTAAGCTTCATGCAGGAAGATTTGCACCTCGAATCTTTTGAATTTTCGCTCGCAGCAGTAGCTACCTTTGACATTGATATGGTATGTCTATTCTGCGGCGAAATAGCAAAGGTGATGCTCATTGGCCTCGTGAGCTTTTTATTGTCTATTCTGCTCGCTCCCTTAGCTTCCCTGTATGAATCTTCAGGGCTTTTTAATGTCGTTGCAACTTGCAAGATAGGGTTCTCGAAGGATCGGCAACGTTCGGAGCGCATGAATTTCATTAGAACAATTCAATTTACACAAGAAACGATTTAATTAAGATAAAAATTGGGGGGAAATCAATCTCACGTTTCCAGTAAGTCCACAAGCAATTAAGTACGCAAAGTGAAGGAAAGTACGACAAAATGTGTGCAAGCATTACATACATTCATTGAGGGCGTGTTTGGTGCCGCTTTTTGCACCGGTTTATGCTGCAGCTTATTGTCTTTTTAACACTGTTGCTACAGTGTTTTCACTGTTCTCTGACAAAATAAGCCACAACAAGCAGCATTTTTGTGTCTTTTCAGCTTTTTCATTGTAGCAACAGTGATTTTACTGTAGCAACGTGAATACGTTCCAAACACACCCTGGAATCTGATCCAAACAAAAACTGCTAAACAAAACCAACGGTGACTCCTATTCTATGATAAACGAAGCAAACGTAATAACCTAAGAATATTTGACGGTTTTTTGAAAACTAGTATGATCTTGAGGGGAGTAGACTGTACACGTAGCAGAAAAAATATGGTAACAAGAGACAAAAACGACCTGCTAGTGCTAGTACTAAACCAGCATCTCAAGACAAACATCAAATATGGTACTTGTACAATATTTTTAGTTCAAAGAAGAATTGGGGAGAAATCAATCTCATGTTTCACCAGAATTACAATGCACTGTCCACAAGCCAGTATGCAAAGCTGAAGGGCCCTACAAAATGTGTAGCACAAGCAGAACATATAGTCATCAGGAGACAGTGAATCTGATCCATCTAAAAACTGCTTGGGAAGCGCAACTAATTGTAACATCTCTATTCTATGAGAAACAAAGCAAACGTCGCCGTAGAATATTTGACGGTTCTTCCAAAACAAATGATCTTGAGGGGAGTAGACTGTACACGTAGCAGAAAAAATATGGCAACAAGAGACAAAAACGACCTGCTAGTGCTAGTACTAAATCAGCATCTCAAGACAAACATCAAATATAGTACCTGTACAATTCAAGGTATCGACGACAATGATCAAATATAGTACTTGTACAATTCAATGTATCGACGACACTTGCTATTTCCTCATGTACTGTGCTACGCTGCCTGCCGGCAGCAACTACAAATTTACTTTAACATATGTACTCCAAGTAAAAGGAGCACCAGCTCCGAGATGAACTTACAAAATACAGCGCTAGGCTACCAGCTCATCAAGAACACTGACAAAATAGGGAATATTTGAATTCCCAAATTAAAGAATCCAACAAATTTTGTCGCAATCACAACATCTAATCATCCATAGTCATCAGTATCACACTGGAGACCAAATGAACTGGCTAATGGACAGACAACTTTGATCAGTGATTCAGTGGTGCTAGCAATGACTGGCATTGTACTCATCAGTCATCACAACCAGGAGGCCAGCCTTCATGTATCAGGATCAAAATTGGCATATGCATGGATCATATGACGATATATAGACACATGCAATGCAAGATGAGAAGTTGAGCAATTCCTAAGGAACCATTCCAATCACCATAAAGCTGAAATTAACCAAATTCCGAAAGAAGTAAAGAAAGGCAAGAAGAAAGGATGGAATCCAGAAGAAAAGGAGCTTATTACAGGTAGCACCCTTGCAATGACACCTAATTCAAGCTGACCCCTCCTTGCCCAGCCCAAGTCCATCCAAATGATCAGATTCAATTCAAAGCGACCCCTCCAAAAGAAGCGAAATTACAGAAACGCCCAAAACTTGCTGTTGCTTTCTTCCCTTGCCCACTTTGGCCGCCGCTATTCAGCCGGCGCCGGCGGAGGCTGCTGCGGGGCGGCGCCGGCGGCGTTGGCCTCGGCGACGGACTTGAGCTTCTGGAGGTTGAGCCTGACGACGGTGTCGGCGAAGAGGCGTGTGTCGTCCTCGGTGTTGCCGTCTGGGACGTCAACGATGTAGGACTCGAGCACGACGGTGCAGATCCCTGGGCCGGCGAGCTCGGAGACGGTGGTGACGGAGCGGTAGTTGCGCAGGCGGTGCTCGCCGCCGGTGATGGAGAAGCCGAAGACCCTTCCGGCGTCGTCGAGGAGGTCGAGGCGCTCGGTGCTGGTGCTGGCGGGGAGGCCCGAGATGACGCTGACCTCGCGGAGGCGGCCGGGGCGGAGCACGTCGCCGGCGTCGGGGTCGGGGCGGAGCGCGCAGCTGCGGATGAAGTGCTTGTACACCTGGGGGCAGTCGAAGCGGCGGACGATGGCCCAGACGGCGGCCGGCGGCGCGTGGATGCGCTGCGCCAGCAGCGAGGAGCATTGGCCCGCCCCCACGGCGTAGCGGTGGTGCGCGTCCACCGTCGGCCGCAGCTGCTCGTACTCCGCCGCCGTCAGCCCCAGCCCGGCCGGCACGTCACCGTCCGCGCCGCCAGCGCCCAGATGCTCCATGGCAGCGCGCGGCTAAAGCTTCCGGCTTTGGACTCGATTGGATTCGCTGCGGTGATTTGGGGAGGCGGAAGGGGCAAAGTGAGCTGGAGCTCGAGTATATTTAATGCAAGAGCGAGAAGAAGGGCGAGATGGGGAATTGGGATGTGGGCTTTCGAGCTTACCTTGGCCTTTGCCTTGCCTTCACGCCCCCACTCTCTCCTTTTTGCAGCGTAGATTTCTTCTACAATTCGACGACCCCTCCACTACTGGGCTTTGCCATTTTTATAAGTAGAATTCTTTTGTATTTTATGTGTATTGCTGTTTCTACTTTTGGACTTTGAGACTTGTCTCTAGAGTTGGCTTTATTCTTATGTAACTTGGATGTATTCTATAAGTTTCTTTTGTTAATCCAAATTGTTACGAAAACTAGCCAGTTTGTTGAAAACGGTGGCCTTTTTAGCCGTAAAGATTGCCAATTTTTGGCGCAAGTGTCGTCATGAGCTGTTAAAGATAATCGCTAGCCTTGTTGAATCAACACTAGATCAACAATGGTCCTGATTATCGTTGTGTGAACCTGTGGGGAAAAAGGTAGGAGGTTTCCCGAAACGATAGACGCTTTAGTCTATTTTACAAGAGTTAATTAAAAGCCACAATGTAGTGTGCAGATAACATATTTTGTCTCTTGAGTTCTTAATAGTGGTGTTTTGGCTTGTGTCGATGGATAATGTGAGCAAAATAAGAGAAATAAACAAAGTCTATTTAGGCAACCAACTTGTTAGTTGTAGCTATTGTCGTGTTTAATGCATTAGAGAGTTGAGCTAGGGAAATATACCATTTAGTTTGCTCTTAAAAAATCTATGAAGGAAGTAACTACTATTTTTTTTAGTTGCAAAGAGTGGTGTTTTGCTTTCAATCGACGAACAATATGAGCCAGTGAGAGAATAAACAAGTTCCACATAAGAGTTAGCCTTTTTTCTATAAACCTTGTCATCATGTGAGACAAAAAAAAATGCAATTTGAAGAGAAGAAGTATTTTTTTGCAATAAAGACTATCATTTTATCTAGCATAAAACTTTTGTGACACAAAACAAGTAATGCACCACAACAACAACAACAACAACAACAACAACAACAACAACAACAATAATAATAATAATAATATGAATATGATGATGATGATGATGACGACGACGACGACAACAACAACAACAACAACAAAAAGAAGAAGAAGAAGAAGAAGAAGAAGAAGAAGAAGAAGAAGAAGGAGAGAGTAATGCACCACGATGCTCAAAGTGTGTTTTCTTCATGTATCAGTAACGAGATCGTAAAATTGTTTGTGAGACATTTTCCTCTCTAGAGTGAGGGTGGTATGCGACTTGTTAAATGATAAATATTAAGATCAGTGTTGAATCAAAATGTATCATTGCAGACATGACATCTTGAGGAAAGAGTGTGACCATGTTAAAACCATATGTTTTTTGAGTTATAATTAAGAGTTATTTATTTGGAGTAAGGAAGCCGTCGGGAGTTGTGAAGGACTGGTATTATATTTTTCAATGTGAAAAATGAACGTTTGAATTGATGAATCATTAATGTGAGCGGAAAAATAATTAAAGTTGTTTATTTTTGGTTGTAATGTCTATTCATATATCATTTGAGATAGTTCTGAGTTGGCACTAGACAAATTGTGAGTCTCATAAGAAAGTTTTTTTTTATAAAAAAAAAGCCAATCCCTTAAGAAATTTGTCTTTATTGTTGTAGTAATAATCATTATTAAATCATGAGAGTTTTATTGCGATTATACAATACAACTCATACACACTCACAACGCACGCATACTTACCCATATGAACGCCACGTACGCAAACTCTATTTCTATGAGCATATTCAAAGACTGAGCCGGCAAATCTTCGAAATTGACGAAATCATCACTGACGTCTCGTTGTCGACGGCCGCCTACCATTGAAAGGACAACACCGTTAAATCTTAGAGTCGACAGGAACGTTGGCTGCTACTGAAAACACAACGGCGTTAAATCCTGCAAAATTCACTCCTAAGAGTTATGTATATACTAACTGAAGTTATTTGCATGCTCGTGTGTCATCCCAAAATTCCTCTTTTGTGCCATATGTATTTTATTTGTATGCCACTTAACTTTAAGTATGCTTTTGTGTGGGTGTGCCACAAGATACATGCACAATGGAATAAACGTAAGTAGCGAGTTTGGTTTCACACATAAATAAACAACAAGTCTATAATGGCATATACGCAAATATCCTTTTGGAAATTTTAAATGATTAGGTGCCTTTCAGCAGGATTTGCCGACTTCTTTAATCAAAGCTGGAATTGAAATCGAAGGGACATCAAACAAACCAAATTGATTGGAGAGGCGGGGTAAGGTATTCGGCACAGCTGCGGGATGGTGGGGACGGGAACGAAATCGTCTGTTGTCGCTACTGTTACGGCACGGCTGTGCCGTTTCAACTATGACTCTCTCTCTCTCTCTCTCTCTCTCTCAAGCTGTTAACAACCCAAACACTCTTAATTAGGCCCATTTAACATGTAATCCGCCCGACAATACTGATTTTCTGCGAGAAAAAACGCCATACCGCTGCCTTTTGCTCGCTGCAGGTGCTCGTCGGCGGTTGTTCTTTTGCACTCTTTTTTCTGGGCGCCAGTCGTGACGGTTCTTCCAAGCGAGATGAACCATCATGGAGGAAGCAATCATGGGAACTGAACCAGATTGAGGCCTAAATGCGCCACGGGCAGAAAATTTCATGGATTTAGGAGTTGAATCGATAGCTTCTCCCGACGTGATTAGAAAGCAACGAGATCGGTGTGGGGAAGAATGGTGATGCTCTCCTTATTGGGCATAAGATGGGCCAAAAAAGGCCTAAAAAATGGGCACCGTAGATTGTTGTTCTATAGGAATTAATCATCGTGGGATCAAATCTGGATGCAACCGTTTGGACGAGGGAAACGGTTGTGCAGTTTTAGTAGAGACGGCAGATGATTTTCCTTCGTGGGGACGTGGGGTGTGAGCCTCTCTTCGCAGAGGAGCAGGTGGGCTCCAGCCGTGTCCGCAAATCTGGGGCTGCTTAAATGGGAGTTGAGAGTCAGGCCTCGCAAAGAAAAAAGAATTTGGTACTAACAAAATGGGAGTTGAGATTTGTACCCCAAAGCATCCATCTTTCACATTCATAACATAATTTGGCTACGCTTTTCAGCCAACTTGGCAACATGACGCTCACTTTCATTTGCTCGCACTCCGGAGCAATATCAAAAGCGACATTTTTCTTTCCTCTACTAGAGAAAACGAGGTGGCTGAAAAGTTCAGTACTACAACAGCTACTGCCGCTACGTACCCCATGTGTTCTGTTCCCCTTCCGATAATGCTGCACATAGCTACACGTCTCTGAGTGCTAGTAGTATAAGAAAGGAAAATGAATGGAGTGTAGCGATCGTATGCGCTCTAGTTATACGTACTGCTGCACAAGGATGCGCTCGGGATTCGGTGTACAACTGAGCAGGACCACCGGATGAAGGAGGGATTTGCATTTGATCTGCGACGCTGTTGCGTCTCGTATCTGAATGGCCCCCATCTCAATTTGTCGTTGAACTACCTCGAGACCAGTCGTGCGGTGTTCATTCGGTATCCTGCGCTGCCGCAGCGTCTGCGTGTGGTCCACGCCCCTACGCCGTCGATGAGCTGAAGGGCCAACCTGAGCAGAGCTGACATTGCGCCGCCGTCGAATACCGGGGCTGTTCCCACTGTTTTATTGCTCAGCATCATGGGATCGAGAGCTTCCAACGTAGGCCGTTTTTTCCTCCATTTTCCCTTTTTTTCAGATACATGGGTCAAGAATTCTATATACATATTGAGTACTATTCTTGTCTCAAAAATGGCTATGTACCTAAATAGAGGCACATCGAGATACATAATACTCCCTCTGTCCCTTTATAGAAGGGATATTAGCTTCGAAATTTATCTTAAAATATAAGAGATTCTAGAGATAGAACAAAAACTGCGCAATCAATTTGGTGATGAAAGGTTGATGAGCTAGTCTAAAATGGTAGGCAAGATGGTAACTTCCTTTCTTAACTATATTTTAGTTTAAATGCTTCAATCCCTTATGTAAAGGGACGGAAGGAGTAGTTAAAAATAGCACAACAAAAACACAGAACTAGCTTTTTTCTATAGAGGTAGACAGGTAGTACCATCAGTTGTAGTCTGACATGGAAGAAGTTCATACGCCATATGTATTACAAACATCTTTGTAGAGTGACATGACGGTGGAGAGCAGTTGTTAGTGTAGTGTGAAATGCAACTACAAGTTCATATGCGTCGACGGTGCAGGGTGACCGCGGTGGACCAAGTAACAAGTCTATTAAAAATAGATATTAGCGAAAAGCATTGTAGCCTAATGATTGTAACAGCCTCAGTAAGCGATGTGGAGGGTTCATTCATAAGGATGAGTGTGCGTACGTTGTAAGTGTATAAATTATACTGTGTAATTAAAAAAAAGAAAAAATGGATATTAGAAACACCAAACAAACAATCGCCGCGTCTTATGTCACGAATTTTCCTAAAAAATAATTTGATTATGACAAAAAAAATTGGTAGTGCTCCAAATGGTGAGTATATTTAGAGTCTCGTTTGAGCTTATAAAATTGAGCTGATTCCGTGGCACAAGTTTGTGATGTCAAATGAAATAAGGTAATTGTGTAAAGTAGTGACAAGTCTTTTGTAGTTGGCCCTCGTGTTTTGATGAGAACCTTCACATATCTTTCTTCTTCGCTTATGGTTCTTCGGCCTACTGTATGTTAAGGTACGTCTTTCATGAGCAATGCATGAATCGTTGGATGGTATATTAAAAAATAAATTATTCGATTGCGTACTATCTCCACCCATCGGTGTCACAGAACAACATCTGCAACTAGCCAGATACAACAATATGGCGGATCTAAACAGGGCTAGAAGTGTCTCCCCCCCCCCCCCCCCCCCACCACCTCTCTCTCTCTCTCTCTCTCTCTCTCTCTCTCTCTCTCTCTCTCTCTGCGCTCCACCTTTTTTCAGTAGCTATCATTCGCATTAGAGTTCAATCTATATGGTATTACCGTCATATATTTTGTTAGCATCCCTCATTTATGCACGGCGATTGTTGACAGCCTCATACGAGGCTTAAAGATGAGCTCATCAAGCTTATAAAGATGACCTTACATTAGTTGATTATACACTCAAAGCTTACTCAGAGACAACTTCAAGCTTTATGATTTCAAATAAGGTAATTTGTGTATTGTTGTCTTTTTTTATCACTAAGCTCACTCAAAATGTCAGACATGTTGAACACATTCATATATATATATATATATATATATATATATATATATATATATATATATATATATATATATATATATATATATATACGGCGATGGTCGAATTCAGGACAACATTTGACGTTATCAATCTATCATGCGTCTTTATCACTGGCCAATACCGAGAACCAAAGAATAGTGAAAGATCATAGCACCTCCAAAGTGCAAACTTTTCTTCTGGCTAGCTCTGTTAGATCACTATTGGACTTTCGATCACCTACAACGCCGTAACTTATGCACCAACGACCTATATGTGTTATGCTCCCAACCTCCTAGGCAATGGAGACAATCAAGCGAATGTTGTTTGAGCGCATTTCAGCCGCAAGGTATGGTTCCGCCTCCTACGCATTTCCAGCTACTAGCAGCTCACTCCAACCATCGAGCTCCCTCTCGTTGACTAGTGGCTAAGCAATAGAAAGTTGGTTGCAAAGAAACATCGCAAGCACGACGGTTTCAAGAACCACTCAAAACCATAATAGCCACTCCGACTCGGATAGCAAAGTTGATTGTTTTTTCAATAAAATTACACATGAGTGTTGTACCCAAAAAAAAACACTTAATTCTATCGGTTTACCGAACGGTTCTCTCACGGTAAGAGAACCAAACGATTTGCGGTTTGAGGACTTAGGTCGCAAGTGGTTCTAGGTTGTTGGTTCATCGGGAATGAGAAGAACAACCGGGTGTTCCGAAACAACTTCAAACAGCGAGCATAGCGGTTAGCTCCAAACTCAAAATTAGACTCACTCCAGTGCTGCTTGCGGAGATCCCCGTCTTAAGGCACGGCACGGCCCGGCAGAGCTGGCGCAATTGCCTCTGGAAAAGCTTTTTGTTCATTTTTCTTTTTCGAGACTCTACTGTAATTATAGCTGGGCCGGCAGGACATGCCTTAATATCGGAGCTTTGAGCCCATGAAGCTTAACTAGGCCCATGGGACACCACCACGCACGTCTGGTCCGAATGCCCGACCATGTGGGTCCTACAGGTCAGAATTCCCTGGCGCGGATAAGACCCACTCGTCAGTGACGAGCGCCTCCCCGCATTTCGAATCCAAAATCAAAAGCCCTCGCCACCGTCTTCTCTCGCCCGCCTTGCGATCCATCCAACCAACCAAACCAACGTTCCCCAAGCACCCATCCCGATCGCCACCGCCGCCCGCTAGGGTTTCCGTCCTCCCCTCTCATGGCCAAGGTCAAGAGGTCCGCGGCCTCGCCGGCAATCCCGGCCCCGGCGGTGACGGCCTCCAAGGCCAAGAAGTCGGCGCCCGCCGCCGCGAAGGTCAAGGGGTCGGCGCCCACCGCCGCGAAGGTCAAGGGATCGGCGCCCGCGGCTACGGAGGTCAATCGGTCGGCGCCCACGGATGCGGAGGTGATCTCCGCTGATACGACTCCGGCCGCGAAGGTCGTCGCTGCTGCTGCGGCGCCGAATGTGATCGAAATCCCCTCGTCCCCGGACTACTCCGCGGGGGCCGCCTTGGGGAGCAGCAAGAAGAAGACGCGGAAGCGGCCCGCGCCGGTCGACTTCGATGACGAGATCGAGATGTGGACCCCGCGGGAGAAGCGGCGCCTGGAGGAGGACTGCCAGATCCTCTCCGGCGACCCGCTGGCCGCCGCCGAGGTGACCCCCACCGCCGCAGCCGCGAACGACGACATCGCGGTCGTCGCGGAGCGCGGCCAGGTACGCGCGCGGGGAGACCACGGGCTTTCTTTCCCTCGCGTGTGGCGGCGCGGTTGCCGGGGGTGAGTTGTCGGATCTGAAATGTGCCGTCTTTTGGTGTGCTGTTGCAGGTGGCCTGTAGAGATTATCCCCATCCGAGGTCCACTTGCGCCAAGAACCCGTTTAGCACCACTCCTCATGAGCGCTACTGTGACAAGGTATTGCCCTGCCAATCCAGTTGCATTTTCTTAAATTCAGTTTGATTGAATTTCATAACAGTTGATTGCAAGAATCGGCTGTGCAACTATCATTGTTAAATGCGCTCAATCACCATGTTTCCTTATCTCACTGCAGTCTTGTTTGCTTTGTTTCCACATGTGTTTTGCAACAGAGAGATAATTGATGTCTTGTTTGATGCTTTAAATATGTGTCTTGTTGTAGTAATTTACAATGTCATCCAAAGCTGCACTAGCTTTGTATAGCTCACAAGTCTGAAAATGGTGAACAAATTGTTGCTTGCTATGGATATTTAAGTTCATTGGGTTGCTTAGCTTTACAATGTCATTCAAAGCTGTACTAGCTTTGTATAGCTCATAAGTCTGAAAATGGTGAACAAAGCTTGCTATGGACATGTAAGTTCATTGGGTTGCTTAGTCTTTAGAAACGGGTGCACATGTAACATACTAAAACCAGTGCTTGTAACTGAAATTCTATGTGTTTGAGGAAAGTAAAAAGATATTTACAGTTGCATTAACGATGAAAACTTACCAAATTGGTACCCAACCATGTTTATCTTTTATTTCAGTGTTTCTGCTATGTATGCGACATTGCTGCCCCATGTGTGTATTGGATGGGTGCTGGAGGGCACTGCCACGCATCAGAAAAGGACAAGCATTGGAAGAATATGAGATCTTTGAAGAGAAAAGTCAACACAAATAAGGCCTAGCTAAGGTCAGTCCCGACTCATGGTCTGGCAATCGGCCATTGTACAGTCACTAATTGTGCTGTTCTAATAGGAAGGTTATGACTTGGACACTAGCCCTGGAAACAGATCATGTCCCGATTCGTGGTGCATCTATATACAAATATCATCGATCTTGTGTTCAATTTAATTTCTGCATTTATTGCATCTCAGCTTTCCTGAATTACCCCTTCCATTTGCTTACAGTCAATATCTACTTCTTCCCTTTAATATCCCCAAACTTGTCCATATCCATATAAACTAATTGCATTTGTGGTACATTTGCTCTTTTGTTTCCAACATGAGTGGTGTGCCAAATGGTATCCTGCGGCATTTTCATTGAATAAATGAATCACAGTTTGCCTCATAAGTAAGAGTGACTGCAAGCTAGTACAAAGTCTAGCGCTTGGTACTTGTGAGAAAATATGGGGAAATGACCAGCTGAATGTTGTAAACAAAGTGTTCTGCTTATGTTGTACACTTTTTCATTGTATTTCTAAGGGAAAACATTTATGTTTTTTCCTCGTTGTTTGCAAATATCATATCTAACCCACAACTGTTGGAATATGGATACATGTTAAATAGCAGATTGAAATGTGTATGCAAAATTGTTGATTGACATGTTGACTGCAAGAATTTGCGTCCAAGTGAAACCGTTGGTTTGATCCTATTGTCATGTTGCCTAAGCTCAGTACCATCTAGTTTGCTTTGGCTAGCTATTCAGATGGCAATAGACATGAGTTATCCTTGTGTTACTTGATGTGCTATTATTGCCAGAGTACCATGGGTTTTACAACATCTAGCTTTCCAAGCTTTTAGTTACAAAAAATGCTACAATTAGTGAAGTTTTCGCTTGCTACTCTTGGACACTGCATGGTGTTTATAGTTGCATTGCTGCTATCAGACTTATCAGTTATCAGATTTCCACTAAATCTTTTCATCTTGTTCTGCAGTGTTTCTGCTATGTGTGCGATGTTGCTGCTCCATGTGTGTCTTGGAAGGGTGCTGGAGGGCACTGCCACGCTTCGGACAAGGATAAAAAGTGGAAAAGTCTGAGGCTGTTAAGGCAGAAGGAAAAGAAATAGGGCTTAGTTAGGATAATGAAATGTGGAAGACTATGCGACTGTCAAAGCAAAAACAACTGAAGTACGGCCTAATTGAGGCCACTCATGACTCGGTCTGGCAATAGGTCATTTCGCAGTTGCTCATCACATTGTACATGGCTATAGGCCTGATCTTATTCCAATGCTTGGTGCATCTATCCACCGCCGATCACTATCATGTGTATATATGTCATCTTGCGTTCCATCTAATTTCACCGCGTATGCATCTCCCGATTGCAAGTTGACCTCGTCAATTTCAGTTCGTTTATTTAATCCTTGTGATTTGCAAAATCCGTCAGATTTTAACGCTCATTACTGTGACTTGCATTTAATTGTATCTGTGTGTCCCTTCGTTTCTCACGTGAGGCTCCTCGTTGCCTGGTATGCCACTTCGGATTCCGCAATCTGTTTTTATTGGAGAAACGAATCAGTTTTGCCCTCTGCTTATATAACGAGCACTCTTGGTAAGGTAATTGTTACATGGAAGGGGGAAAAGGAACTGAATACTCGGAGGAAATGGTGAAGATAGTGGAGGTAGATGAACAGCCTGATGCTGACCGTGACGACGAATGCTACGAGATAGACCCTGCAGAGTTCGCCAAGAAGATGAATCTGAGTGAAAAGGAAGATGTAATTCTTGTTGCAGCCAAAGGCAAGGTTAGTCCTTTCTAATCTCTTGCTCCTTCCTTCACATTTTATTTTGCTAGCTTTGTAGCTGCACATGAATTATGTTACTTGCAAAAAGTTTCAAAACTGATATTTAAGAGACTTTTGCGTTAAAAAAATGCATTCGTTTGACTCCAACCATAAACCACTGCGATATATTTCCTGTCATGAACTGTAGATCAAAGTGGAAATTGTTGAGCCGGAGGACTCTGGTGGTGTTACTCATGACAGCCGGCATGAATTTGACACTGGCGACAGCATGGACAATCCTTGCCAGATCGAAGAAGATGAATCGGCTGTCCTTCAGATGGATATTGTTGAGGACAGGTTTGCACTTGACAGCAAGTCGCCTCCGGAGTTTGGAGCCGATGAGCGCCGCCCTGAAGTTACTTATAAGATTGTGGTGAAGAGCGAACCTGACGACCTCGACGACTTCGAAGGTGTTGGCCATGACGCGTACCGGTACCACCACTGCAACGAGATGAATTTAGAGCTTGGAGCTGACGATGACAAGGAGGGCCAATTCTTCCATGGAGACAAAGACGCCGTCCATGTCGTTTCTGACAGGCTGCTGGAGAAGCCAATCGAACCTGTTGACAACTCATTGAGACAACTCAGCCTGTTCCATGGAGACAACCTGGTGGAGAACGTCGAACCTGTTGACGGTGACAGTGTCAAAGGCGCTGAGGAAGATACGTATGACCACTGCCCTGAGATGATCCCTAAGCAAAAGATATTTGACGAGGAAGATGAAGACGACGTCGTTGTTGTCTGAGAGAGGCTGATATTATTAATCACAAATCTGTATCCATTATTTAAGCATGTTTTCAGTGCGAAATAAATTGTGTCAAACTGTTCTGTGTTCTTCTGAATTAGCAGTGCAAAAATATAACTTCTCTTAAATTTGGTTTTGACAATTACTACTACGTGCAAGTGAGCATAGTAGATCTCTAATATGCACTTGTGATGTTGAAAAAAATAGGTGGCACTGAGAGACTTTCCACATCCACGGCATTTGTGTGGAAATTTCCCCTTCGACACAACTACTCATGAGACCCGTTGCATCAAGGTAATCCAATCAGTCGTTCTATGGCTCTATCATCTTATTTACAACAGATAAACATTTTAGGTTATAACGTATTGTTGTACACAATGCAGTGCTATTGTTCTTTGTGTGAGATACCTGCTTCCAGCTGTTTGAAGTGGAAAGGAACAGAAGGACACTGCCATGCTACCAAGCGAACTCAGAATATTTCAGCCCTATATACAGAACAAGAATGTAAGTTGCTGCTGTATTTTGCTCCAATTACATTCTCTTAGACATCGATGCAATGTATCAGATAAAATTTAAGAATAGAGAGAATGCAGAATCATTGGAATGGCTATAGATACATAGGATGACCAACTTGACCAATTAACTTCCCCAGATAATTTGGATTTGGAAGTTGTCAAGATACATAAGCATCATTCATCCCAGGAAAGCACAATTTTGGGGACCTGTTGGTATGGCACCCCTTTTTCTTGAAATGATATGATGCCAGATCAATGAGCTGTGAGGAGCGGACATTCAAACAAATTCCAACTCCAATTGCTCTCAGTTCACAATTCATAAATAGTTCTTTCAGCTTTCGCAATACAAATCAATCAATGGCCTGGCTTGAAGCCATTAACTACAGGCACCCCGTCAACTGCTGGGGCCGCACCTCTATTCTTCTTGACATATGCAGCGTATTCACCATAGTGCATGGTGTACAGGGTACTCTGATAGCGAGTGACACGGATTTTCTTCCTCAAGGATTCACTGATGCGGCCATTGTAACCTGCCTTCCTCATGAGCGAGTCAATAGTCTCTATGTGTGTCCATCCTGAAAGAGACCAAGCTAAGTCATAGATAGTTCAATGCAGATGGAAATGTGCTGATGAAATGTCATTCTCTTTAATCTTCATTGCTCATTACATGTAGTATTTCAGCAATATGGATTTAAAGAATGGTGAAAATCGTATGTTCTTTTCCCCAACAAATGTGGGATCATATATGCTGAACAAATTTCAATGGGTTTCAACTTTTGATTGTCTCTTGTAACAGTTTTAGAAAAAGAATAATGGGTAGCACGGAAAGGAAAGGCACTAAAATCGTGGAAATATATTGGTTACCTTCATGGCCAGCAACCTCAGGTAAATAGGTTGCACTGCGCCTTACATTATAGTCTGGATCTGTAAATTCAATAATTAAACCATGCTTTCCAACCTACACTCACAGGAAAGAACTTGACCTTAGTGTACGGTAGATACCAAATGATGTGAGAAAAGATCATCTGAATGCTTAAAATAAAAACTGGGAATAGTGTGTCGAAGTAAACCTCCCAATCGAGGTAGTCCTGCGCAGTTTCGTAATCAGTCAGTATAGATACAGTACACTCCAAGGATGGCAGTTCTTTTGACTGTATTGGGGGGAAGCGTCGGTCCCTAAGGGCACTGCAAGAATACCAATCTCACTACCTTGCTATAACAGCAGGCTGCATATTTGGCTTTGTACTTCTTACAGCACAAGTCCTCTAAATTGAATTACCATGTAGACATTTGAGCAAGAAAATAGTTCAGAATTTCAATGGTCAAAAGAATAGTTACCTAGTCAGAGCATAGTCCTTAAAGCCACTGACAATCTGACGGGGCTCCAAGGTTCCTATGCATCCCCGGAGGCGTGGCTCCGAACCATTGCTAGCCTTCTTCCAGGTCACAAACAAAGGGCTGAAGTTGCAAAATTGGAACAATTAGCTCAGCCATTGTATGCCACAGCAAACAGAGCTTTATGTATAAAAATCTAGATATCGTAATATGTCACTACACGGTTATAAAGGAACCCAAATTAACAGCTTTTTAATGCTAGACCGGTAACAAAGGAACATTCATCAGGTTGCCTAATCAAACTAGGAGAGCCATACAAATCTCCAATGCTGTAAAGATAATCTCTGCAATTGCAGTTAATTTTCTTCTTCTCCCCTGCTTTTCTACAGAAAATCAGAAGTATAAAAACATGCACTCTAACGAAAGAGTGCAGTTCAATGTAAAGTGGTTACTTTGGTTACCCGCTGTAATTCAATGGACTAAAAGTAGTGAGCACAACGACGGACCCAGACAAGCGATCAATCCAATCGGATAAAACATCTAATCCAACGAGACCCGACCCGAACCAAATCTACCCAAGCCGATGCCAAAAGCTACGGTCTTTGCCCAAATCTACCGCGAATTCCCCTCAAAACCATACTGAAATCGCCGTGAAACCCATCCTTTAGGCGCCAGACTGAACTATGAGGACGATCGTGAAGGGACGAGGCTTACTGGTTGCCGTCCTCGAAGGCGGGGGGCGGCGGCTGGTCGCCGCTGTAGTGGGAGACGAGGGTGTCGAAGCAGTAGACCGCCATTTCCTCCGTGGCCACCACCATCTTGCCGATCGCCGGGAGGCTGCCGCGGAGGGCCTGCGTCGTCTCCCGCTGGGTCGGGGGCGGCGGCCGCCTTCGGGCGGTGGGGGTTGGGGGAGGTCGGAGGAAGAAGGAAGCGAGCGATGCGTCTGTTTCCGTCCGTCCGGGCTTTTCTCCCTTTGCGGTTTTTCTTCCTCTCCAATGGACTGTTTTGGCCCTGAGAGTTGTGGGCATTCACGTCCTTCCGTTCCAGAATCCAGAGTCTTGCTTTACTTCTGAGTTCTGACTGCTCATCGTCCGATTTGGGATTTGAGAAACAAGCTCTATTCAGAATCAAGCTGATTCATTGTTCGAAAAAAGAATCAAGCTGATTCCCACTCCAAGTTCCTACAGTATGAACAGTAATTGTGTCTTCGAAAAGTTGTTGCCCCTCAATTCACGACTAATCCTCTGACATTGCAGGATTTTGCACGCTGTATCTTGAAATGATATCAGATTGGTTGTCGCTCACTCAACCGTTACAGCTCTCTGACTAAATTCATGCGAACTACGAAGCATCAAAGCGAACAACCTTGGTTGCGTAGGAGTTTGGCGCGTGTTCGTTTGGTTTGTCATGTTTCCTTCTGCCTCCTGCCAAGTGTTTCGGCCATGCATGGCTCACGGGCTCGACACGTATCTTTCCGGAAGGCCACGGCCATGGCACTACCGCAGCAGCACACGATCGTGCGCGTGCCAACGGAGAAGAAAATGAATACTAGTATGTGCAAACTCCAATGTTGTGGTCACCGTCACCCGTGTCCTGAGTCCTGACAGCATATCATAGTATAGCGTCCGAGGCCGATACATCACAAAAGCATACGGGAGTCGGACACGGCGCCAATTCGGGCAGCCTGGTTTCATTCCATGATCCAGTTGATGCAGTTTCTAATGTCTTTGATTTTCCCATTGAGATGGATGTATAGAATATATATCAGCGTTCGTTTCATTTCACTCTCCCCCAACTTCCCCGTCAACAATGGAAGCATTCGATAGTGACATTTTGCTTTGCCTTTTGGGGCCTCCTGATTCTTAGTTCCCTTCACTCTTATCTGTGCAAGGCTGTGCGTATGCTCCAAGCAGCATCTGATCGATCATTAACTATTTAATTAAAAAAGAGGTCTAGAGACATAGACGGGTAAAAGGATGCCATGGAGAACAACTATTTGGAAGGATAACAACAGAGTTCTACTTTAGGTGGACCAACTGGTGCCTAAGAAAATATAGCAGCCCTACCTTTCGCGTGTGATAGCGATGTTTCACCGACAAAATCGAATCCCATCCAACAAAGCCGGATTGCTCTCCAATTCATCAACTGGACCAGCAAGTATTGCTCCACATAAAGATCAACACAGCATTCAGCCAATTTGAATTTGTACATCGCAACCCAAAATTATGAGCTACAGAAATTACCGTTTCCATCACATTTCTTTGCAACTAAACATGTGTGGTAATTCTTTCGTAAAAAATGTTCTGTGTAATCCCAGTTCTGAGCAATGAAGATGGTAATGAACATAAAATGGGACTGACAAGCATCAGGCTGCTTGGCCGCCCTAAGCAATGAACTAGAGCTACAAGGGAAAGATGACGTATATACAAATAGATGCCTAGGAATTGGGCTAAAGCAAAAGAAATCAGACGTTTGAAACGTACTCTGTTCAAACGTCTGAACAAAACTCCAAGCTATCCAGGTGAAGGGCGAATGATTCAGCCAATCTGTCGGCGTCCTGAACCCGTAGACGCGTGCCTTGCTGCCCAACAACAACAGCAGCCACCCGCGAAGCAAGCAGGCCGATGCCCTTCAGGTCTGATGCACCCCGGAGAATGCCATACAGAATCCCTGAAGCGTATGCATCACCAGCACCACAGGTATCGATGGGAATGCATGGTGGCGGAGGAATGTATATTGCTTCACCTTTCACCCCAATGTAAGAGCCATGCACACCATCTGTCACAGATACTAGAGGAACAGAGTGGCTTAAGTATCTTGTGGCTGACATGGGGCTGTCTGTCAATGGTAATTCGCAGAAAGCCCTTGCTTCGTTGGCATTGGCAAATAGTATATCAGCATAGTTTCCTACAATATCCCTGAAAATGTTTTGGTTCACAATCATTAGTGTTAGGAGACGAAGTGGTATATAGAAGCATCATACATAGAAAATGTGCAGTAAATGAACAAAGAAAAATGTCTTTGCGATCATGATCATACATGATACTTAGTGATACTAATTAACGTAGAGTTATGCTCACAGCACTATCAGAATCGATTGCTACTTTAGTCATACCAACACATATAGAATATGGTGCTTTTAGTTTAGGCCATTAAGGTGGCACTAGATGCTTTAAAACGTTCTTTTTACAGTGGAGAAGCACTACCGATGGAAGCATGTAAAAGATGGTTCATGATGATACTAAAGGATTTCCTTTTTTTTGTGAAAAAATACTAAAGGAATTTCTTGGCAGGGGACTAGTCTCACCAAAAATCATTGTAGCAACGCTTGATGCAAGATACATCTGATGCTGTAACAGCAATGAGTGCACCATTCTTATGAGCTTCTTCACATGCTTGCTTGATAGCTTCAATCGTGTGTGACAGCTCGAACAGATAGCCTTCCACAATTAGTAGATTTGTTTTGGATACCAAATTCGCCAAATCTGAATCGTAACTCAGAGTTGATGATGTGCCCTGTGAACAAAAAATGGAACTGTTAGAGCATGTATAAATTGCAGCAGCATTTCTTGTCAATAGGATATGCCCCTAAGCAACCCAGACAGTGAATTACAACCCTAAGGTATCCAATGACTGTAAGGAGTAAAGCCTAAGCATAAACAAATAAGTGTAAATTGGACTGACTTCCAACAAAGACAAAAAACAGAAGCTGTCAGTATTGGAACTGACCTGGTATGCAAGCATAGTTCGTTGTGCATCCGGTGTTGTTAGAACAATGACGGTACCAGTAGTTCCATCTTTGACCGGCTTAGATAAGAAATGCACATTAGCACGACGCAATTTTGCCCTAATAGCATGATTAAACAAAAACATGATGTCAGCTAACACTCTAAATGCCTAAATTAAAATAGGACACAGGATCAGATGCAATGAAAATAGAGCTGCCAAATTAGTGAATCACCTATAGAAACTTCCTAATGGGTCGCTGCCCACACTGCCTGCCATCGCGATTCTAAGCTCAGGGTAGCTATCAGACCGGCTACTGCCAAGCCTTGCCAGCGCCACAAGTGAGTTGGACAGGGAGCCACCAGCTGCGGCCTTGTAGCTGCATCCATCCATGGCACGCAAGACCCGTCCCCTCTCCTCATGGTTCACGACCTTTCTTGTACCCTTCTCGATGCCCAATCTCTCAAGGAATTCATCGTCTACCATCCCTGAGAAGTCCACCTATACGCACACCAAAAAGACCACAAATCAGCACTGGTCTTCACTCTGAATGAGAACATATGAAATTCGAAGAACAGTTGAACACTAGCGTCCTGCATGTTTACAAGACTGAAGGACAAATGAAGAACAACTTGTTTAGCATCACTATAGACAATAGTAGTCAATGATCATGAAGCATGTAAGAGCTAAATCCACGAGCGGCAACTACCAGTAACAGTCTCTGCAGATTAATCAGAGCTCTCAAATATTGTAGAATTCTACAGCGTAAGTTATCCGTTTCCTTGGGCAGGGCCATTTGCTTTCTTGCGGTAACAACAAGCAGTTACAGGACGCACGGAAAGAAGACGGTGAATAGGAGGCACGCACCATGGCCTGGCCGAGGCCGAGCACGTCCCATCGCTCGGGCCCGTCGGACGCCGCGGCGAGGTCGACGGCGTCCTCGTCCTCCCGGGGGTCCCCTCCACGGAGGGCGTCCTCCTCCTCATCGTCGTCGCTCTCGCTGGCGCCGGCGTCCGAGAACCCACCGAGGAGCGCCCGCGCCCGCGCGGTCGCCCTGCCCTCCCAGAGCACCGCGAGCCGGTGGAAGCTGCAGAAGCGGCGCGGCGGCCTCGCGGGAAGCTGGGACGGGGCACGAGCGGGCGGGGAAGCGAGGCGGGGGGCGAGGCGGGAGGGGGAGGAGGTGCTGGCGGCGGAGGCGAGCGCCATTGCGGGAGGGCGCCGCGCCGGTGCCGTTGCGTGGCGACGTGGCCTGCCGTATTTGAGGAGGAAACGGATTGGGGTGGAGAGATGATGATGCAGGTCGCGCGGCCGGCCAGGCCAGGACTCCTGCCTCGCTGCCTCGCTCCCTATCACAAGAAAAGAGAAACCAGGTGCCAAAAAAAAAGAGAGCGAGAGAGAAACCATTTTTTTTATTTCTTTTGCCATGAGTCCATGACAAAACAACCGAAAAAGAAAATGAAAGCTTCCGCCGCGGCCCGCGGGAAGCCGCCCTCTGCCTCTGGAATGCGGGGCCTACTGGTCTTTTGCAATGAAAAGCTGGCCGCCGGAGCTCTCTCTCCCTGGAATATGGACCCACTACATATTACCTTTTTTTTAGCTCCATATTATCTTTTTTTTTTAGTCTTGTTTGTTTTGGATGGGCCTTACCCTTTGGACAGTGACGGAATACAGTGGTTTGTTATGGGCTTTCTTCTCTACCTCCGTATTTATTTGGTAGGCCAGAATATATGGGCCTTTCTTTTGCGGATGTCCATCGTGGGTAACGGGTCGTCTCACGGGCCAGAATATAGTTTGGTAACCACCATAGTCGATGCACACATTTGCAAAAATCACCAATATCAGGAGTTCCTGGCCTGGCTGGCCATAGTCTCTTTTTTTTTTTTTTTTTTTTTTTTTTGCGAAGGAGTCCTGGCGACCTGGCCATAGTCGATGCACACATTTTTTGGATTTATACCATTACAATTCTTCCGGTTTTGAAATTTACCATTACAATTCACTAAACCTGTCCACTGCCATTACAATTTGTCTCAACTTTGAAATATGCCACTGCGTACCGTTTCGATCAGTTTAGATGCCTATTTAACATAAGATACTTCTGTATGGACCAAATTGCCCCATCTTAGGCTATCTCCAACGGTGTTGGAGACCAAAACCAAAATTGGATGTGAATTGTGGGCTACATTCAATCCCTAAAAAGATGTATCTCCAACGGACGCCTCAAATTCTTCATCCCATTCATCAACCTCGCCGGAGCCGACGCTCGGCACCCGCAACGCTCGTCCGAAGTGGCCCCTCGCGGAGCTCCGCCGCCGCGCACCCGCAACGCCGCCGCGCCGTCCACCCGCTCCGCCGCGCCACCATGCACCCGCTCCGCCGCAGACCTCTCGCGGAGCTCATCGCCCGCGCCGCGCCTGCCGAAGCGGCCCCTCGCAGACCAGCTCGTCCGCCGCGGCGAAGGAGGGGGAGGGGCAGGGTCGGTGGAGGAGGGGAGGGGAGGGGAGGCGACAGGGCGGTGGAGGAGGAGCGCAACAGCCACGGGCGCGAATCCGAGGAAGCCGCAGCCCCTCCGCCGCGTGCTCCTCATCCTCCACCTCCGCCGCCACCGTCAACGACGCCATGAGTCGCCACCGACGCCATGAATCGCTGCGCCGCCTCCACCTCGCACCTCGACACCGCCCGCTGCCTCCGCCTCCGCCTCGCGCCTCGCTCCGCAGCGCCTCCGCCTCGCGCCTCGCTCCGCAGCACCTCCGCCTCCGCCTCGCTCCTCAGCTCCACCTCGACGCGGCGAGCTTCCTCAGCTCCGACCAGGCGGACACAGGGGGGAGGGGGGTACGCGGCGGCGGAAGCGTTTGGTCTGGCCGTGAAGGTGCCGTATTTGTTCGGCGCGGAGGGCGCGGCTCCGAAAATGTGTCGATGCATTGGGACACCCGTTGGAGAGCGTTTTCTTCTCTTTTGCTCCCCATTTCCTACGTAAGTCCTAAAATAGGACATCCGTTGGAGACAGTCTTACTTCTTTTAATGGAAAAGGCAGCACTGTAGGAACTCCCCTACAGTTTTTCGTCAAAAAATTGCCCCATCTTCAACCTTCGTCACGTCTCTCCTCCGTACCATCAGATTTACAGCCACCGTAAGTCTAGGCACTTCAATTGGTTGCTCATGAGACGAGGCTCTTGGACGGGCTGATGCTTCTGGGTCCTGTATCCGTCAGTTGCGTTGCCGTAGCCAGTTGCTCTTGGACGGGCTGATGCTTCTGGGCAGGAACATCTGCCGAGCCGCCGTCTGCCGCGGAGCTCGCGCTGCCGCGAGACGAGCTGTGGCGCGGCGCCTATAGGGGATTGGAATCAAGATACGGAAGCGGCTCGAGTGGGCTGTCTGATTGGAGTCCCATGGACAATGGCAAGGGATTGGGAACAGGATACAGAAGACTCGAGGGAGCTGTGTCTGATTTGAGTCTCACGATGGCAAAGGACCAGGGGCATATTTGTCCATACCAAAATACTGTATGTCAAAGAGGTATCCAAACTCATCTCCCACATACGTAGTGGCATATTTCAAACTTAAGACAAATTGTAATGGTAGTGGGCAGGTTTAGTGAATTGTAATGGTAAATTTCAAAACCAGAAGAATTGTAATGGTATAAATCTAAATAATCCTTTGCAAAAATCACCAATATCAGGAGTCCTGGCCATAGTCGATGCGCACATTTGCAAAAATCACCAATATCAGGCCCATGACACAATTGAACTAGAAGTACTCCCTTTCTCATACTAGTTCAAAGAATTTGGCATGTCACGGTTGTCACCTAACAATGCTCTACTCAACCTACAGTTATACAACCCTAATCGTCGATAGCAACAAGCGGGTTGTCACCTAACAATGCTCTACTCAACCTACAGTTATACAACCCTAATCGTCGATAGCAACAAGCGGCTGAGTCACTGAAGTATGCAGGCACGCCCATGGTTTGGTCAATTCTCAGGCGCCGCCATCGCAGCAGAGCCTCGCCTCCTGCAACATATCATGATGGGTAGAGGCAGCAGTAGGGCTGAAAGTAGGACGGGAAGATCCCGTCCCGACCGGCTACCGTGTCTCACTTTTACCCGATTGTTTTCGAATAGGCAGGAAAAAAACAGGACGGGACGGGAACGGGATGCAAAAAACAGGATGAGGGATCGAAAACGATTTGACCCTTTTCCTGCCTGTATTAGCAGGATCCCGTTTTGTTTCGGTAATTTCCCGTTTTCCTTACCGTATACAGGTAATCGGGAACTATTGGCCCAAAGCCCACCAGGCCACCACGGCACCTCCAGGCCTCCTCCAGCCTCCCGCCCCCCAGCTCAACTTGACACGGCTGGCCCGCCCGGTCCCTTCTCCCTGATTCCCACGTGCTTCGGTGGATGTGAATTGAAGATGGCGCCGCCCGGTGGAGGTAATCAACCATCGACTACAGCCATTGCCTGGTTGCATTTTGGAGATAATGCACCGTCTGTTCCCCGTGATAACACCAAATCAGATGCTCCGAGTCAGGAAATCCTAGGTATACTTCTACCAATTGAACTACATCGTTGTTTACTTTGAGCTGTACTCTTTGTAGCAAATCAGTGTCGATATGTTTTCAATGGTAGCTTTAGTATGAATGTGATAGCACCATTTCTGCTCTGTACGAATGTGATGGCTCTAGTTACAAGACTAGTACTGCTCTAGCATGCAACAAGTACCAGTTACTCGGATGCCATATTGTGTCAAATCAGTTTGTTTATTTGTTGAAAGGCATGGTATTATAAGTTGGTGTTTCCGACATAAATCACCGCTTACCGACCGTTACCGTTTTATACCCGACCGATTATTTCGTTTACCGGAAGCCCGTTTTGTTCCCGACCGTTCTCGTTACCGGCTTTCCCGTTTCCATTCCTGTCTGTTGATGAAAATATAAAAGTGAAAACGGTTGAGGTGTTTTCCCGACGGTTCCCGTCCGTTTTCAGCCCTATGCAGCAGCGGCCTGGTCAGGCACACAATATGCAGGCCCTACGTACTCTGTACATGCTCACGGATACGGTGATCTGCAGTGGTGCGGAGCCGGCAACGCATTTACGCGCGCAACAGGTGCCGGAGTCTGGTCAGCACGCGATGCGTGCATGCATCCATGTGACATGACATGAATAAGGGTCTGTTTGAAACCTTTAGTGTTAATTGTTAGTTAGTTAATATTAACTATTAGCTATTAGCTAGTTAATTATTAACTGAAGGTGTTTGAAACCTCTAAATATTAGTTGATTTGTATACATCTATTAGCTAGTATTAGCTGGGTTTGAGAAGCTAATGAGATAATTGTTAGTAGGCTATTAGTTAACATGTTTGAAATCTCTAGTGCTAATTTTAGCAGCTAACAACTATTATTAGGCCCTATTCCAAATTTCTAGGGATAGCAATTAGCAGCTAAAATTAACGCCACAAGTTTGAAACGGGTCCGGCTAATGCTCAGCTAACGATTAGTCGAATCCCAACTAACAATTAGTTGCCTAGCTGCCGGACCTTTGCTAAACTCAGCTAATAGATAGCAAGTGACTGTTAGCTGGTTAACTATTAGCTCTAGAGGTTTGGAACAGGGTTAGAGGTTTCAAACAGGGCCTAAAACGACCGAGTAGTTTCCCTGCATACAGCACTAGATCGCGTATGCTTCTGCACGGCTGCACCAGTACGAGTAGTAGCTGCTGCCCCCGTACAGTATTTATACTGAGTAAAGTAGTTAGCAGCTACGGCATTCGTGTAGGTGATTGAATTATGTTATGTGGGCCTGATTCTCCGTGTGGACAGGGTCATGATCGCGGTGTGTTTGAATTTTCAACCAGGCACGATACAGATTCTCAACAGGGAGGCGACGTAATTATATTCTGAGATCAGGTACGGAAGATTTTACGCATCTAAATCGATTAATTTGAGATCAGCAGCTAGCACAAAGTTCTCCTATCCTACTCGACGTACACCACGGTCCATGTGTAATGATATTGCCGCCTTTAATTCCGCCAGGAAAATTAAAAAATTGCATGCGTGGTCACAAGATCGATCACCAATCTTGCGTGGCATGGACGACTAATTAAGCTCGTTCTAGTACTCAGCAAAACTAGCATTTTTTTTATTTTTCAATATACTGATTTGTTAAGCGGGTAGCGGGTTTTGGCCCAACCTAACTTTGCGTTGCGTGGGATTGCATGTGGGCCAAAGGATTTTGAATTAAGGGTTGCGCATGCGCTTATAAGGATCGGATTAGCAACATGAACATTTTGAATTTGAAGGGCGGAGCATGGTTTCCTTGCAGCCCCGCGACGCCAATGAGCAAAAGCTCACATGCTCGTTCTATTCTTTACGTAGTATTTTTTTTTTTCATCACAGGGAGAAAAGAAAGGCAGAAACAAAGGAAAAGGTGGAGAGTCTGTTGTCGTATCCGCACGCCCGTCGCTGCCCCAACGGCACCGCACGTCACGATCTGATGCTGATGATCCGTGCCCCATCATCTCGTCGCGTAGTAGCTGGTCCGTCGTCCAACTAACAAGGCGTGGACTTCTTCTCCGGTCAATGCACGCGGACCCACATGCAGCGAGGTAGGAGTACGGTGGCGCACCCACGCGCAGAGGGGGCCCCTATCCGTAGCGTGCCCTACGGATAGGCAACTTGTAGCGCGGCCCAAGGCCCATTGGTTGCATACAGCAGCAAACACGGGAGATACAGGCAGTTGGGCAAGCGTATGCAGGCTGATAGCAAAAATATTTTTTTAACGATCGATTTCTTTGTAAAATATTTGATTTTAAAAAAAACACTAGAATAATTGGTTGTAATAGCTAGAACAATCGATTTTTCTTTTTGGAACATTTTGTAAAAAGGCTAGAACAATTGGTTGTAATAGCTGGAACAATCGATTTTTCTTCTTGGAACATTTTGTAAGAACGCTAGAACAATTGGTTGTAATAGCTGGAACAATCGATTTTTATTCGTAGAACATTTTGTAAGAAGGCAAGAACAATTTGTTGTAATTGCTAGAACAATGTTAAAACAATATATTTAAAACATTAATTTTCAAAAATTCAAAAAATATATCCATGTCTAATCTTGTTTTGTTGCATTAATTGCAAGGATCATCATGGTTTAAACAGATTTGAAAACGGAGTTACGGTTTGAAAGAAAAATAGTTTTGAAGTTTGGAATTCACATTAACCACGTCAGCTCCAATACTCTCTTGACACGTGGCACAAGTTAAGACCCCCGACTGGGCATCCGCACGCGCGCGCCTTTCCTTCATCGCTGGCCAGCTCCCCTTATCCACTCCTCACCGTCAGATTGAAGAAACAGCGCGGATCTCAAAGCGCGCTATAAGAACGCTCCAAATAGAGCGCGCTAAATATAGGGATTCCGACGCGCGGCTGCGATGCACGGGACGGGCTCAGTGTCCACGTGCGGACCAAAAGAGGCCCATCAGACAGCAGCCCATCCATCCATCCTGATCCAAGTGGAGTTCAAGGTACCCACCCGTACAAACATAACGAATTCCATGCGAGACAGGGTACGGACTACAGATAGATACGTTCGACTTGCCCAAAAGCTGTACACGCCTATAGGCCTAACCCACCATCTCTCTGGTTTGGTCTCCAACTTTTGAAAGTACACATTCATACGTGTACATGTGTTAGGTACACGCGTGCGTCTACTTCACGACCGAAAGGCTGTACCACGGACGAAAAGATCAGCTTCATTTGGAGAAAAAAAAAACAACATATATCAACAAAGGTTTGTTGAATTTTCGAAATTCTTAACACATACTGCGCGTCCTGAGTTACAATCGAAGTCTTTGAGATTTGATAAGCTGAGACCTGAGAGTGCAGCAGATGATCACGCGAGGAGTACCCAATACGCGCCGTAGTTCCGGTGAGCGTATCTTTGAACAACGCACTGGGTCGAGGGACTGGACTGCGTGGCAGCCCGACCGCCTCCGGCCGCCGGATATCCCAACCAAACCCCCCGACTCGATCCGTCAATCACATCCTCCTGCGGCCCCGGCGGGATTGTGGCGGGGCCCACCCACAGAGGCGGACGCTCCCCCGCATCCTCGGAAACCGGACCCCCCGCGGGGCCCGCACATGTTCCTCGGCGGGCGGGACAGTCACGTGACGCCGCCTGGAATCGTGGCCTCCTGGTCTCAAGGGGCCCACTCGCCAGCCCCTCCCTCCCCACCTCTCTCGTGCTCCCTGCCTCTGACCAGCCTTCTCTCTCGCGCTCACCCTCCTCTGACCGGTGACCACCCACCGATGCGCGTCTTTGTGCACCTTGCTCACGTGCTACCCGCGCTCCCCGCCTCCCCGCCACGCGGGCCCTCCTGTCTGGCGCCGGGACGCATCCGTCCAAAATACGCCACCCTTTTCCTTGCTGCGTGCGAAATCTCTTTAAAAAAAAAAGGCAACTGTTGGGCGAGCAGATGAGGAAAAGAGGCGAGATGGCGGGAGTGAGGAAAAAGAGCGGCAAGCGAAAGCAAAAGAAAACCCAAAAAAATAATTGGCCCTCAGACCGAGTGATTCCTCCACGCCGAAAAAGACAAGCCTTTTCTTAATTACGCCCATCAATTAATACCGCTACCTGTGCTGGCAGCTGTAA
This sequence comes from Eragrostis curvula, assembly GCA_007726485.1. Classification (NCBI taxonomy): domain Eukaryota; kingdom Viridiplantae; phylum Streptophyta; class Magnoliopsida; order Poales; family Poaceae; genus Eragrostis; species Eragrostis curvula. Next base: position 38,133,469 of record CM017439.1, read on the forward strand.
ACAAAAAAAGCGGTTTCACTAGTTTGCGGGTACCCGTTTCCGTGTACAGTCTTGCCGCTCGATAGTCATGCCGGCGTGTTGTATCCACAGCCATTCTCACCCAAAATGCACATTTCTGCAAAAAAAAAAATATGAGTATAGCATAGTAATTTTAAGATATTATACTACATGGTTGTGATTACTGTGCTCCAAAATAATTGAGGTTCGTGCAACGTTGCTTGCTATATAATAGGGAGGATAGAACGCTTGACTCAAAATATATTTCAATCACTAGTCAATAACATTGTATTAGTTATATTTTTTATAATGTGAGTAACATTTTTTGTGTAAACATGTCACTTACGTCATTGTGATTGGAGATGCTTGTTATCACAAAAGATAGGCATTTACGAGCTTCAACCATTTTATTCCCGCTATCAACAAAGAATTTGGTTTTGCTAGATATGCAAAGACTCACTACTCCCTAAGTTTCAATTTACTTGTCGTTTTGGGAGTGTTTTTGAGTGTCCAGATTCATAGACAGTAAATCTGGACCGACATGTTGTCTAGGTTCAGAGAATGTTCAATGAATCTGATACAGAGCCAGAATGATAAGTATTTTGGGACAGAGGGAGTATATAGTAGATGGAAACACAATTTATTTCCATAATATTTTGGTCAGTAGAAAGGCATCCTTTTATTTTGGAAATTTAATTATAGACACCCCTCCATTGGAGCTTAAGAATTTCTCATGCGAAATGCGAAAACAAGCAATATTTCACAAATTCTTCCTGGTTTTAATAGAAACTCGTCCTTTTAGTTAGAAATTCAGTTTGTGGTCACCCTTGCTGCTGTTGGAGAGGGCTTTTCTGCCTCCTGGTCTTACTAGAAACGAGTTCTTTTATTTGGAAATTTAGTTGGTCGTCAGTCTTGTAGTTGTTGGATTCAAGGCTTTCTTCCGCCTGATGTTATTAGAGATGTGTCCTTTAATAAGAAAATATAGTACGTAGCATAATAGATGGATTTAAGGCTTCCTTCTGTCTGGTCTTACTAGAAACACACCCTTTTATTCGGAATTTTAGTATGTAGCCAGCCTTGTAACCAATGGATTCAAGGCTTTCTTCCGCCTGGTCTTACTAGAAGCGCGTCCTTATTTTCAGAATTTTTGGTTTGTAGACATCCTTATAGTTGCTAGATTCATGGCTTCCTTTCGCTCGACCTTACTAAAAATGTGTCCTTATTCAGAAATTTAGTATGTAGCCACCTTTGTAAATGATGGATTCAAAGCTGTCTTTCCCTTCGTCTTACTAGAAACTCGTCCTTTTATTCGGGAAAAGTATGTAGCCATCGCGGTAGCCGCTGGATTCATGGCGTTCTTCCGCATGGTCATACTAGAAACGTGTCTTTCTATTTAGAAATTTAGTATGTAGTCATCCTTGTAACTGATGGATTCATGGCTTTTTTTCGCCAAGGTCGTACTCGAAGCAGGTTTCTTTTATTCAAAAAGTTATATGTAGCCACCGTTGTAGCTGCTGAATTTATGGCTTTCTTCCCCGTGGCTCGCCAAGATCGTACTAAAAACATGTTTCTTTTATTAGAAAAGTTAGTCTGTAGTCACCCTTGTAGCTGCTGAATTTATGGCTTTCTTCCGCATAGCTTGCTAGAAACGCATTCTTTTATTCGTAAATTTAGTAGCCTCCTTGTAACCGATGGATTCATGCCTTTTTTATTCGTTTGGTCTTACTAGAAAAACATCTTTTGTATCAAAATTTTAGTATGCGTCCATCCTTGTAGCCGCTGGATTTAAGGCTTTCTTCCTGATGATGTTACTAAAATGTGCTATTTTACTAAAAAATTTAGCATCTAGTCACCCTTGTAATCGCTGAATTGAGGAATTTTTTCTTTGCCCTGGTCTTATTAGAAACTCGTCAGGAATTTAGTATGTAACCACCCTTGTAGCCGTTGGATTCAAAGCTTCCTTTTGCATGATCTAACTAGAAACGTGTCTTTTTATTCGAAAATTTGGTATGTAGATAATCTTGTAGACACTGGATTCAGGGCTTTTCTTCCGTCTGATCTTACTACAAACGTACTCTTTTATTCAGAAATAGTACGTAGCCACCTTCCTACCCACTGGATCCAGGGTTTTCTATTGGCTGGTCTTATTAGAAATGTGTCCTTTTTATTTGAAAATTTAGTATGTAATCACCTTGGAAGTCGCTGGCTATCTTACGCATGATGTTACTAGAATTTAAAGTGCTATTTTATTCAAAGGCATAGTATGTGGTCACCCATGTAGCCGCTGGATTCAAGGCTGTTCTTTAGCCTGATCTTACTAGCAACACATTGAAAATTTAGTATGTAGCCATCTTTATAGCTGTTGGGCTTTATCACGCCGAAAACAAGTGTTATTTCATAAATTGTACATGCTCATAATCAAAGTATGTCCTTTTATTTACAAATTTTATTTGTAGCCACCCTGCAACCGTTGGAAGTTATGGTTTTTCATGCATAAAATAAATATTTTACAAATTTTTATTGTTCTTGCAGGAAAAACATAGTCTCTCCTCTTTTAGACGCTGACCATTCATACACCTTTTGTGTTCTTTTGTTTGTTTGCAAAGATATCGGTCCAAACCTTTTTCCCAATCTCTTTAGAATTTCCTCTATATATTGCTTGGATAGTCAAACTTTTCATGATACCTTGCTATGATTTTTTAGAAGATTGCGCCTGTAGATGATTTTTTGAACTTTGGCATACATGCATTTTTTTTCATTTCGATTCTTTCAAGAATGAAGATACAAAGTATTTTAAAAATTCTTTAAAATTGAAATTATTGCACAAGAAATTTCAAATAATAGCTAGGTCTCTCCCGTGTACCGGGCCTTCCGTGTATAATAAATTTAGGATTAGCTGGTGTACCGCGGTAAACAACTGTTGTCTTTTTTCTCGCCGTGTTTTGAATTTTGAGTACGGGCTAGTGGTGCTTTTTTAATTTTAATTTCTGGTTGCGGTGGAACGGTGGATGGAGGAGTAAAAAGGTGGGAAAGCGTAGTTATGACTTGTCTCTCTTTCTCACGAACTCCGAGCCAAAAAGCTTCCCCACAGGCACAACCGCCTTTATTGCTACCCTAGCCCCGCTCGCCTCCAAAGGCAGCAGCAGGAGTATCGCTGATTAGCAACGGGCGAGATACACTGCACTCCGGGTGCACGAGGAGGGTGCGTGGACGCGTAGCAAATTCCTTTCTTGTTTGCTCTCTCTCTTTCTTTATTGGCTCCGCCTTTATTAATTTCCATTTCCCGTAATTTCCTCCCTCTTTTTCCACCTCGCTTGCTTCCTCGCTTTGCTCTCCCTCTCTCTCTCTCCTCTCTCACCTAGGCACGCAGGCAGAGTACAGGCTCCCAATCTCATCTCATTGCATGCGAGCGGAGCAAGCAAAGCAAGATAGGAGCAGTGAGCGAGTGAAGAGTGAGTGGCGTTTGGTGTGAAGTGTTGAGGAGGAGGTGGAGGAGGAAGGAAGGCATGGCATGGACCTCGCCGATCTAATCACTCTGCCTCCCTCAGGTACCGTACAGGCGTGCGCGCAGGCATCAGTCACCTCCCCCTCCTAACTCCCACCTAATCTCCCTCATCCTTCTCCCCTTCCCCGGCTTCTCTCTCCTATCCATAGCTGCTTTCTCTGATTTTTTAACCGTCTCCTAGCTCCAGATTTTAAAAAATTATCTATCGCGAGCAACCAAGTTGAGAGTTGAGACTAGGGGTGTGCTTTCTTGCTTAATTCCCATGTTACTTCTAGTACCACTGCTGTAGTCTTAGACCTGTTGAGTGCTTTGCAGTGTGTAGCCGAGAAGGACAAGGCCTCTGATCAGCTGAGCTTGCTTGTTTGGTCAAAAGCTTGGTTGTGGTGTGAGTCCAAGCTCGCGAGGACCACTGCCACTGTGACGCACAGCGGCGGCGCCCGCAGCAAGAAGAAGACGGGGAGGCAGCTGCCAAGTGGATAGATCTACGCGAATGGAGACCAAGGACGTGGCCCCGCTCCCCGCCACCCCCGCCGCCGGCGCGGTGCCTCCTCCGGCGTCTCAGCCGCCGCCGGCCTCTATGGCTCCGCCTCCGCCACCGCAGCACCAGCAGCCGCCGTCGCCGTTCGCGCAGCAGGCGGCGCCTGGCGCGCCCATGCCGGGCGGCATGCGGCTGTCGTTCGACCCGATGGCTGGGAAGGCGCCCGGGGAGCAGCAGCAGCACCACCACCCGGCGCCCATGCTGTACGCTCCCCCGCCGCCGCAAGGCGGCGCGGCGCCGGGCGGCAATGTGCTGGGCATGGGCGAGATGATGCGGAAGAAGCGCGGGCGGCCGCGCAAGTACGCGCCCGACGGGAGCATGGCCCTCGCGCTGGCGCCCATCTCCTCCGCCGCCGCCGGCGGCGCCCCGCCGCCCGGCCAGCAGCAGCAGCACGGGTTCTCCATCAGCAGCCCGCCCTCCGACCCCAACGCCAAGCGCCGCGGCCGTCCACCGGGCTCCGGCAAGAAGAAGCAGTTCGAAGCCCTGGGTACGTCGACTCTTCTTCTCTTCCGTTTTGCCACCGCCGCTGCTTCTTGCGCGCGCCCTTCTCCCGGTTAAAAATCTCACCATGCGCTGTGCTCGTGGCTTCTCCCGTGTGCAGGTTCATGGGGCATCGCCTTCACTCCGCACATCCTCACCGTCAAGGCCGGGGAGGTAAGATTCACAGATCTCGTTTCAAAAACATTTTTGCTGCATCAATGGCGGTCGCAACGGTGTGGATCTGCGAATCCCATGCGTGTCGGGCGTCTTGCCAAGTCACCACACCGTTGTTGCGACCGGGTTTGTTCTGCCATGCGGTTGCGAATCCCGGCAGGTTGCGAGCTCGCGTGGGTGTCCGTCAGATTCCCAGCACTGCTGTCTGTTGACCGACCCCACGGTCAGCGACGGCAGGCTTGTAGTACGATCCAAGTAGTGGGTGGTGCACTCCTGACTGACCGATGGATAGATGGTCTCGTACACGCCTGAAACATGTGCCAGGCTTGATTCTTGATTGACTTCGAAGTGGGTGAAACGATTGCGCATGCTGATAAAAGTTACTACTGGTATAAGCGCTGCTGCAGTTGCTGTAATTATCTGTTCATTCTGCTCCAAAGCAACCTTTGCTTTTGTGGATCCTGATAGGTGGTTGACCTAGATTAAGTGACATGGATGCTGTGACTGCAGACTCTGTGCTTTTCTGTTTTTGTTTTTCATTTGGTAGATATCCGGTAATCACAACTTACCTACATTTACTTTGACTGCTCAAAGTGAAATATTTTTCTACATCTTGATCGAATTCGATTCTGCTAACTTAGGAACTGTCTATTCGTTACTAGTCTGTTTGTGCATATGCCTCCTCCTAGCTGCAATGCTACTCTGTGCATGTTTTTCTTTTGAAATCGGCTGAATTTTTGTGTTGTACCTTATTATTTTTCTAACTGCAATGCTTATCATTTTCATTTTATTAGGTCTCTTATTAACGTTGCGTAGAGCTTTGTATTCTTCGACTGAAATGCCTGCTTCTTACCTAACAGGATGTGGCTTCAAAAATAATGACATTCTCACAGCAAGGTCCTCGCACTGTCTGCATTCTTTCTGCAAACGGTGCAATTAGCAATGTGACACTTCGGCAGCCAGCTACATCTGGTGGATTAGTTACTTATGAGGTACTGTTTTTTACTTTCTGGACCATCTAGAAGTCCTGAGATTCTCAATACTAAATAATGACTTTAATGTTGTTTGTTTAATGCCGTTACATTTGTTATGTTCATTTTCTTAATTGGAAAACATGATTTATGTGTCATTCAGAACAGTATCTGAATCTCCCAGAGCCTTCACCAATGTTCTGTAGAATAGTCACATGTTCATCAATGCTTGCACTTTGTACTTCAACTAACAATTTGGCGAGTTGATGGCAATGTTCATCAATGGTTGGTGGGAAACATGGCCATTATGGCTTTTGGTTAAAACGTATATTGTTGTTGGATCCTTGGGTTGGATATTGAGTCATCTGAATCTAGGGATTCACATGCACAGTAATTGGTCTTTGAATTCACCCTTAAGTTCTAACTACGGGTCGTTCTGAAAGGATGAAGTTGTTCCGCACATAAACAAAAAATCAAGGATAATTGTTAGTCCAATCTTTTGGTCCAGCTTATATTATGGATATTTTTCCCCTCTGTTTCTTGGAATTTAACTCTGCCTGTTTGGTGTGAATACTAGGGAGATTGGATGCCATCTGGCAAAGAACAATAGACCACCTTACATCAATGCAATCTGTGAAACTAACACTTTCACTTTGTTCATTTAAGTAAACAAGCATGCTGTTTTTTTTGGGGGCAACAAGCATGCTTGTTCTGTTGCATGCTGTTATTGCACTACACTTAACTATACTATTCTTCTACTCATTTCTTTTTTTCTGAGAGCTATTCTTTGAACTTCTGATGTATGGACTTTCGTTTTTCCTTTTTGCAGGGGCGCTTTGAGATCATCTCTCTATCTGGTTCTTTCCTGCTTGCTGAGGACGGTGACACTCGCAGCAGGACTGGTGGTTTGAGTGTTGCACTTGCAGGATCTGATGGCCGTGTTCTTGGAGGATGTGTAGCTGGAATGCTTTTGGCTGCAACACCTGTTCAGGTTTGTGGATTTTCTTCCCCTCTGAACTGAGATATGCTTATTTGCTTCATAACACTAATCAGTGTGTACATGTCTGATGTGTCATCAGGTTGTGGTTGCTAGTTTCATCGCAGAGGGCAAGAAATCAAAGCCAGCTGAGGCACGGAAGGTTGAACCGATGTCCGCTCCTCCACAGATGGCTGCCTTTGTTCCAGCTCCCGTGGCCACCAGCCCACCGTCGGAGGGCACATCCAGCGGATCATCTGATGACTCCGGCAGCCCAATCAACCATACCACGATGCCCTACAACCACTCAGGCCAGCACCAGCCTCCTCACCAGCACCAGCACATGCCCCCTACTTACGTCTCCGGGGGCTGGTCGCTCTCCGCGCACCAGCAGAACAGGCACGACTCTGACATGAAGATGATGTCAAACTAACATTGCTCAACCTTGAGTGCCCCATTTGTTGGTTGGGCTGATGAGGAAGCCGCTGCTGATGCTTGTTTCTGCATGGTCTGCTGCGATATCGGTGATGGTGTATCTGCTATAGCTAAGCTAGCTAGGAGATTTAGGCTCATGGTCTCACCTGCTGTTTTCGTTCCTGAGTAAGATTAATTTAATTTTAGCCGCTGTTGTAACTCTGTAGCTGCTGTTGCCCTCTTAAAATGAGTCAGTCAGTCCCCCCTAACGCTAGTTATGTTGGGATGTCTGATGGGATCTTCACCTCCTAGGCTAGTTAATTAGTATACTGTTCTCTGCTATGGATCATGAGTTACTTATGTTTGATTTCAATTCTGGAGCCAGATCGTGTTCTGCTCTGTTCTGTTGCTCATGTGTGCTATCTGTCTACTGATTATGGTCTTGATGAAGTGATTATGGAGATGGCCAAATGGGTCTTGTTTTGTGCATTGTTGCCAGGAAACTGTTGGCTGAAATTAAGTGTGGTTATTCGAAAGAGCTGTTAGAATCGGCCCTTTTTTTTTTTTTTCCTGGATTGATATATATATGACCAACGTACAAGTTGAGAAATCTGCTCCGTTGTAATCTGCCTGCACATGAATCTGAATATCTGATTCTGCTGGACTACGCAGTCTGGTGTCCATCCATGTGTCCCGTGTTTCAACAGGAAAGACGTTGCTGATAGATTCAGGATGACCTCAGCGTTCCACGTCCTGATGGCCATGCTCCGCCGTTTGACGTGACATGTTTTTCTCGTATGGTGGTGCTGACCCACGAGTCAGTGACACAGGGTCTTCCTCCATGATCCCGTGCCGAGTCTGCCTTCCTCCTGCTCCACTTGGGTATTCCCTTGCGCGACTCGACTCTGGGTCCGGTGCCCCTTCTCGTCTTCTTCCTCGCTGCCTCCCGGCGCTCGGGGCGCTAGCCCGCGCGACGAAGCGATGGCCGGCGGCGACTCCGACCAGGTCCGCTGCTTCTCCCCCTTTTACTTTGCAGTCCCCAATTCACTCGCTCGATTGCTTCCTGCGGCATGCTCCGTCTTGCCGTCTGCCGCTTCGCGACTTCGCTCGATTGGGCGGTTCGGCGGCGCTCAGTTGATTTAACTTCCTAAGCTTTGGTCTCGGTGTCGACGCGTCAATTTAAGAATGCTCGAATTTTCGCTAGCTCGATCCATAGGTTTAGCCCGACCGCATGCTCTTGTTTGATTCGACTTCGGGTTGGTTCTGCTTGCAGCTGCTACCTAATCGATCAATTCCGCTAGGCTTGGGGGTAATCCCTGTTCGTTGCCTGATGCTTGGTCTGTGGTTTAGAAATGGTTGGCGGTGCTTGGATCGAACATTTTAAAATCACATGTGGGAGCGACTACATCTACAGGCAGAGGGTCATATTGAACTGATTTCTACTAGCCTAATTTTGGTCCTCCTCCTGTCCATACTTAGGTCCATACTTTGTAATAATCTTACGCTTGAGGGCTGTATGCATCTTGATGCAAAAGGCCGGATATTTTTTGTCCTTTATCTAAAAAAGGTAATCTAGTGACGTTTCTCTAAACAATGCTAGATTAGTGCTGCTTCTCAATGTCAGAGTTCGTTTATACCATAGTTCATAATTCTCGTATGAATTCTAGTTTCTTGTGATATCACATGTTTTTTTTATAGAAAGAAAGGTGTGATATAACATTGTATTTGGTTGTGTGTCAAAGATCATCCGATGGTTGCATTTACAAGAAAATTAAAGTGATTTTTCGCCATTCTCTATTTGCCAGGTTTTGGTTGAAGAAAATGGCTCTACACGGACCCTGATTTTGAATAGGCCAAGGCAGCTGAATGCACTCTCCTCCGCAATGGTATATCTGCAATAGAGACTTGTTAAGATTTGCACGGGTATCAGGGCATATGGAAATATTAGTCAGATCTAGAATGGTCAGTTGAGGATTATTTTGCTTTCGTTTTGCAGATTATGGGTCTCCTAAGGTATTTCACTGCTTATGCAAGGGATGATGGAGTTAAACTGTTGATTATGAAGGTAACTTCTGCACTTGATTATGGAGAATGTGGTCTAAGTCTAACCTGAACTTTAAATATCCATGTCTTGTTTTCTGCTTGTGTAGTTTGAGGCCGCCCCTTCGATTATTCGTCTGATCTTTTAGTGTGTGCGTGCCAATTTTGCAAAGTAACAAGGCAGCAATGGGCAACCTGAGTTGCCAAATTATTTCTCTTCAGATGAAAAATACAGAGTCTCTGGTGGTTGCCATTTCGTGATGTTTTTTTTTAGGAATTACAGTAGGGGAAGCCCCTACTGTGCTATTTATATATATATGAAATAAAAAAGTACAAGTCAGGAGTTACAGCACAGACCAGAATACCTGGTGTAAAGAAATGAAGAAAAAAAGCTGTATGGCTGAAAAGTAAAAACTGTACAATTAGAGGCTTCGAAGCCAAGCTTTTACTGTAGAAGCCATTTCGTGATGTTTGTTACTCTATTCCGATTTGAAGTGCATGATCTTGATAGAACTTGTATGGCGCTAAGGATGTTGATTGTATGTTAAGAAATAATACAAAAGGATAACTGTAGTTCTAGCTGCATGCCTTTTGGTTGATCTTAGAGTCTTGGCTTCTTAGAATACCTTCATACCCCGCTTAGTATGCGGGGCTTATTTGACTTCTTAGAATACCTTCATACTCCACTTAGTATGCAGGGCCTATTTTATCCTTGCTAGTCAATTCTTTGGTTCATTTTATTCCTTATTTCCTTCATTAGCTCGCCTAGATTGATATGGTCATCACTTTTCTTTCATTGCCGTGATGCCTTCTACTACCATTTGCTACTGTTTCAAGTCATCAGTTGTTTTCAGGGCAATGGAAGAGCATTTTGCGCTGGAGGTGATGTTGCTGCTGTTGTCCGGGCTATAAACAATGGTATTTAAAGCTTAAGCTTCTCTGTGTGGCATCGAATATTTAGTTGCTAGCGTTATATGTTTGGCACCATCTTCTGCTACCTTACTTTGTACCCATTAACTGTATCATGTAGCATACGGAGCTAATGTTGTTCCACATCTTGACTTGTGCATGTCTAATTCTTAAAACAGATAGCTGGAAATACGGTGCTGATTTCTTCCGAAACGAATTTTTGTTGAACTATATCATTGCAACTTACAGCAAACCTCAGGTTAGCTGCATCCTTTCAAAAGTGATCTCCATGTAATCGTTCACTTCGCAGTTTCTCACCTCTAAAGGCTAGGGCCTGCAATTGTAGGTTTCTATTCTTTCTGGAATTGTTATGGGTGGAGGCGCTGGTGTTTCTATACATGGGAGGTTTCGAGTTGCAACTGACAACACGGTATACTGTACAAATCAAACACCATGGACATTTTTGTTTCTGTTGTTAGTTGTAACTTATGTAAAAAAAATAGTTGTACACTTCATGATGCAGTTGAGATCTGCTTGTTTAAGGTTATGGTATGGGTTACCATTTTGTGAAGTGATCGGTGCTACTAGCATACTACTTATTCAACTCATTGGGAATATCTAGAATCTTGTTTTCATTTTATTCAGTGACCAGAGTACTTTCAATTGTCAAATTTGATCATCTACAATTCAAATATTCATGCAGGTTTTTGCAATGCCAGAAACAGCATTGGGTCTCTTTCCTGACATAGGGGCTTCTTATTTTTTGTCCCGGCTACCTGGGTTCTATGGTTACCATTCTCCCTCATTATTCAGTTTAAGCACATGCAACTGTATCGTTTTCATCTGCTGGGTATTGCTGGATAATATGTTCACAATCTTGAAGTGTCTGTCTTGCATTCTCGTATTTTCTATTGCGATTTTAGAATGACCATGTGCTTAACAGAATTTTGAACAATAATGCTTTTTACGCAATTGATCAATGGAAGTATGTAACCAGATGTGGAGATACAATCATAACAAGAAAAAGAAACGTGGCCGCATTTATTTTTATTTTTTTAATTGTATCTGTTCCGTAAAATTAGTTAGTTGAAATGAGTGAGGGCAAACCTTTTACTTGGTAACAAGGTTATCTTGAGATATTTTGCTCACTAAACTGTTAATTTTGCCTTTCTACAGGAGAGTATGTTGGACTTGCTGGAGCAAGATTGGATGGTGCGGAAATGCTTGCCTGTGGTCTTGCAACTCACTTTGTGAATTCAAATGTAGGCTCACTAGTAATTTAAATTTTAACTCAGTGCCTAATCATGTAGCTTTTGCACATTCATGATCTCAATGGTCAACGTAGCCATGAACATTGCTTTCAGTTATGACTTTTTTATTCTGCATTTGTCGTTATTATTTGACACGTGATGCATGAACATGCTACCTGACTGTGATTCTAGAAGCATCTTGACCGTAATGTTCTACTAGCATTTTCTTAGCTTTGATTTTGGTTGGCTTTCATCTTTAAGGTTCAATATGTGCTATATCAGTCTATAATTCATTGTAAATATTTTTTTTCAGAGGCTGTCGATGCTTGAAGAATCACTTAAAAAGCTGGATACTTCTGACCCTTTTGCTGTTTGTGGTACTATTGATCAATTTGCTCAACAGCCATCACTGAAAGAAAACAGTTCTCTGAATAGGTAAGAAACTAAGAATGCTCTGATTGAACTACTGAAGTATTCCGTAATTCATCTATCCATTATTTTCACTCTTTTGGTCCTCCACAGGCTTGAAATTATTAACAGATGCTTTTCAAAAAGAACAGTTGAAGAAATCATATCTGCTCTTGTGAGTTTTGTTATAGTTGACTGTGGTCTCTAAGGGTTCATGGTTCACCTGCCCTGCTCAATTAACATATGTTATTTCAGGAACAAGAGGCCCCAAATTCGGCTGATGAATGGGTTGCTGCTACAATCCAGTCCTTGAAAAAGGCCTCCCCAACCAGTCTGAAAATCTCTCTGAAATCGGTATCCCTCGAAAACTAAGTGTGATACTGATCATGCTTGTCTCATTTTTTTATTGGTTAATAGTTTGTTCTCTTATTCTGATTTCAGATAAGAGAAGGGAGAACCCAAACTGTTGGGGAATGTTTGCATCGGGAGTATAGAATGGTTTGCCATGTTATGCGTGGTGACTTCAGCAGAGACTTTTTTGAGGTAAATATCAATTTTCGTAGCACTTCCCGTGCTCAATCACGGTAATTTTAATTTATCTTCTCAGTGGGGCTAGATCTCTGTGCTTAAGGTCCAATTATTCTCTTGCAGGGATGCAGGGCTATACTGATAGATAAAGATCGAAACCCAAAGGTCAGATTACTTCATATTTACAAATTACAATATTGATCAGAATCTGTTACCTGTATCTTTTTTCATCTGAAATAACAAATTGCACATTGGCGACCCTTTTTTTTCTCTTTTGTTGAAATTCAGTGGATGCCTCTGAGGTTGGAACAAGTACACGATGAGTCTGTGGAAAAATATTTCTCAAAAGTTGATGATCCACAGTGGGAAGACTTGAACCTGCCTGCTAGACATTCACATGGAAGACTTCTTGTTCCCAAGCTGTGATTCAGTCTTAACGAAGAACTGAACAAAGCGTTGCTGGTGGTCCAAAATCTCACACCTATACAATATACTATTAGAATACTCAATAAATCCAGAAATATTTTTGATATGTGACACCTAATTTTTTATATTAAAAGCATTAATGTTATAAACCTTCATTGTTCAATTTAGTCATTATAGTAGCTGGACTTGTAAAATGCCATTATTTATGTTTCACTACCAAGAGCTAACTGGTGAAAATGTTTTTCATGGCCTCAATTTACAAAGCAGAAACATATCGCACTGCTACAAAGCTTAATTAATTATCTCTGGATTTCCTTTGTTTAGAAATTGCTATGGCTCGCATGGAGAAATTCAAACCCTGAGTATTTGCACACAAAAGTTCTAGGTATCCTGTGCTGTTGTGGCAAGTTTCTGGTTTGATGTTGACTTTTAACCTTTTCTTATCTAAATGTTGATTTTTTAACTTTTTTAATTGAAATGTTGACTTTTAACTGTGACCTTGTTAGAGCATCTCCAAGAGACTCTATATCTCTCTTAATTTACAGGAATAAAGATTTCGTTAAAGAAACACCTTCTCTCAACCTCTTCAATTGGATATTCTCTATTCCGGATTTCTAGCTAGTCAAAGATGGAGAGCGAGGATGGCTCTCGAGACTTCGCACAAGTATAAAAAAACTGTTGGAGAGTAAAAAGATATAAAAAGTAATTTTTAAACAAATGACTCTTTAAATAATGATTTAGAGAATGAGATTTAGAAAGACTCTTAGAGATGCTCTTTAACAACCCACTTGTAAAAGCCGCCTAGGCCCAATGAATTAGCCTACACTCGCCTCACGTTACCTGACACTTCTGGTATTAAGGCATTTCTAGGTTGCAGTTGGTGAGATAGATTAAACCTAACGACCATAGAAGCACCTACGGTAATCTCTATTCGGAATAGGGTGCAGTCGTCACTTTCTAGCCTACTTTAACCGCGCCATGGTGACCAGTCTTTTTCCTTGTATACAATGCCCATGGCAGCGTATCAAATATGCATGAGATAGACTCGGTATGTTTGTTTGGTTTGTCTATAAAAGACAGTCAAAAGTCAGGAGCTCTTTTAAAAAATCTCCTCTTTAGTTTTCCATGCGTGTAGGCAGCCACCTCACAAACGATTTTTTTTCAGTCTGCACTGTCGTCGTCACCCGGAATAGATTCTTTTTGCCTTCTCCTTTTATTTTAACTTTTGTCCTCTCTCACTATATTGAGTATTTCTTTCTTTTTAGAGTCTTTCTGTAAGTTGTGGCTGTGCCGGCTTCGGCTGTGGCTTTTTTAAAATAACGGTTATGCTGGTTGTGCCTAAAATGTTTGGCCAAACGGTTTTTTCTGCAGCTTCATATTTTTAGGGACAAATATGAAAAGATAAGGGTGAGAAAAGAAGCTGGTGAAGCTACCATTTTGTGGTTTCATACTTCACTTTTTTTTAAGGAAAAGCACGTGAAGAAGTACCTCCTTTGATTGAAAAATATGTGAAGCCGCTGAATAAGTCGTTGAAGAAACCCTACCAAAGAGGCTTTATTGTGGCTCATGGCGATTCTTGCCCCACCCCTATATCCCTCGTCTTGATTTCGCTCTGCTAGCTGATTTTGATTCTTGTGTTCTCTGTCGAGTGAATGAGCTATAGCTCTGATCAGCAGTTGATGACCTTGTAGCTGTTGAATATTAGTACTATACTTAGTCAATTTACTAACCGTAAACAAGATCATCAAAATGAAATGATAGTCAATCTACTAACCACAAACAAGATGATCAAAATGTAATGAGATGCATCTCTCATCGACCCAGTCAACTTAAATTCTGATGAGTTCTCAAACCACTTCCTGCAATTATGACACCACTGTTCGTGCGCAGTTGTATCCGTAATTTTCTCCGTTCATGACGTAAAAATATGTGTCAACTTGTGTATCTCCCCAGTGTCCCCCCGTATGAGAACCCAGATTCAAGGGAGGCAAGCCTTGTAGATCCAAACTACTAGGGTCCAGTTCTCTCAGGACCGCGGGACAAAAGTCCATACAGTACTGAGTTATCTCGCTTGCCTTGGTGGGAAACTCCTTTTTGGAAGCAATCCCCAGAACTCGGAGTGCTAACTTATGTGTGATGGTATGATTTATAGACAATGATATCGAACTCACCTGCTATAGGATAATTTAGGTCGTTGGCATACAACGAAACGCAAATGTTTCTCTGACCGTGGAAAATACAGTAGATTTTTTAAGATCTACTTTCAGGTCTTAATAAAAGGATTTTATTATGCAAGAAGTGTAGGTTTATATGATCTTATTGTGGTGTTTTTGTTTTCTTGCGATAGTTGGACACGTGATCCGAGAAGCTTCAACCAGCTGATGCTGCTTGATTCATTACTTAATAATCTGCCGGCCAGATTCAATGACCGACTTGGCTTTGATGCATTTGATAGCAGAGCCCAACAGCTCCCTTACGTAGTACGAGTACTCAAGTAGTAGTATATACTTGTGTAACTATATATACGACATATATAGCGAGAAAAAGAGACAGTAGAGCTGGATTCGGTGCCACTTCTCGTCTTCCTGCTGGTTCTCGAGGCGTTTGCCCGCCCGACGCAGAGATGACCGGCGGCGACTCTGACCAGGTCCGCTGTTTCTCCCCCACTTATTACAACCTCTGTATGGAAAATATTGACGTTAGGACATGGTCATTAGTTCAAATTTGAACTGGAGATCATGTAGTCAATAATAATAAAAAAAATCCGTTCGCTCGATTGCGTCCCGCGGCGTGCTCGGCTCGACGGCTGCCGCTTCGCCATGTCCCGCTCTGGTTCGTTCGATTGGGCGGCTCAGCAGTGCTCGGTTCCTTAACGTTCGCTTAGCTTTGATTTTCGACTTCGGGTTTCTTCTGCTTGCAGCTGCTGCCTGATCGATCAATTCGGCTAGGCTCCGGGGAAATCCCGGTTCTTTTCCTGATGGTTGGTCATGTGGAATTAGTCCAGGAATGGTTGCCTGGGCTTGGAAATTGGATCAAACTTTTTAAAATGTTGTGGAAGAGTATCATCGCCAAAAAAAAAAAGAAGTGTTGTGGAAGACTAAGGCCAGAGGATCATATTGAATTGATCTCTACTAGCCTAACTTTGGCCCTTCTCCTGTCCTTACTTAGGCTGGAGATCCAACTAGGCTAGTGACGTTTCTCTAAGCAATTTTAGAGTGCTGCTGTTAGTCGATGTCAGAGTCCGTTTTTACCACAGTTCATAATTCACGTGTGAGTTCTTGTTTCTTGTGATATCACATTGTATTTTGTTGAGTGTCAAACATCCGTTTTTTTCATCTGTATCATTCTCACATTCTGTATTGGACATTTGCGCTAAGCTCAACTTACTATATCATCATTCGATGTTGCTTTTACCAGAAAAGAGAAATATTTTTTTGCCGTTCACTATTTGCCAGGTTTTGATTGAAGAAAATGGCTCTACGCGGACCGTGATTTTGAATAGGCCAAGGCAGCTGAATGCACTCTCCTCCACAATGGTATCTTTGCAAAAGAGAATTTTAAGATTTTCCACGGGTATAAGGGTCAGTTTAGGATTATTTTGCCTTCCATTTGCAGATTATGGGTCTCCTAAGGTATTTCATTGAATATGCAAGGGATGATAGAGTTAAACTGTTGATTATGAAGGTAACCTCTACACTTCGTTTCTGGTATAATGAGGAATATGTGGTCAAAGTCTAACCTGAACTTTAAATCTCCATCTTTTGTTTTCAGCTTGTGTAGTTTGAGGCTGTCCGTTTGATTGTTCGTCTGATCTTTTAGTGGGCGTGTGCCGATAGGAATTTCAAAGTAACAAGGCATCAATGGGAAACAAGAGTTGCCAAATTATTTCTCTTAGCATGAAAAAATACAGAGATTCAGGTGGTTGTCATTTCGTGAAGTTTGTTACTCCCGATTTGAGGTGCATGATTTTGATAGAACCTTTTTAGATAAGTGGATTCTGATAGAACTTGTATGGTGCGAAGGATGTTTGTTGCCACTGTTAAGCCTCGCAGAAAATAATAAAAAAATGGATTTGTAGCTGTAACTGCCTGCTTTTTGGTTGACCTTGGCTCCTTAGAATACCTTCATACTTGGTGTGCAGGGCTTATTTTATCCTTGCTGTTTGTTCTTTGGTTCATTTTATTCCTTACTTCCTTCTATTAGCTCTCCTAGATTGATATGATCATCAGCCCTTCCGTTGCCTTGATGCGTTCTACCATTTGGTACTGTTTTAAATCATGAGTTGTTTTCAGGGGAAAGGAAGAGCATTTTGCGCTGGAGGTGATGTTTCTGCACTTGTCCGGTCTATAAACAATGGTAGTTAAAGCTTAAGCTTGTCTGTGTGACATTGAATATTTAGATGCTTGCGTTATATGTTTTGCACCATCTTCTGTTACCTTACTTTGCACCCATGCATTGAGCATATGGAGCTAATGTTGTTCCATATCTTGACTTGTGCATGTCCAATTCTTAAAACAGATAGCTGGAAATACGGTGCTGATTTATTCCGAAATCATTTTTTGTTAAACCACATCATTGCAACTTACAACAAACCTCAGGTTAGCTACATCCTTTCAAAGTGATCTCCATGTAATCGTTCACTTCGCTATTTCTCAGCTCTAAAGGCTAGGGCCTGCAATTGTAGGTTTCTCTTCTTTCTGGAATTGTTATGGGTGGAGGTGCTGGTGTTTCTATACATGGGAGGTTTCGAGTTGCCACTGACAACATGGTACATTTTACAAATCAAACCCCACGGATTTTTTTTTTGTTTCTGTTAGTTGTAGCCTATGTAAAAAAAAATCCAGTCATGATGCCGTGTGAGATCTGCTTGTTTAAGGTTATGGTATGGGTTCCCTTTTTGTAAAGTGATCAATGCAAATAGCTAGCCTACTAATTATTCAACTCATTGGGAATACGTTGAAGCTTCTTTTCATTTTATTCAATGACCGGAGTACTTTCGAGTGCCAAATTTGATCATCTGCAATTCGAATATTCATGCAGGTCTTTGCAATGCCAGAAACAGCATTGGGTCACTTTCCCGATATACGGGCGTCTTATTTTCTGTCCCGGCTACCTGGGTTCTATGGTTACCATTCTCTCTCCCCTTTATTCAATTTAAGTATATGCAACTGTATTGTTGTCATCTGCTGGGTATTGCTGGATATATATTCACAATCTTGAAGTGTCTGTCTTGCATTCCCGTATTTTCAATTGCAATTTTAGAATGGTCGTGTGTTTAACTGGGTTTTGAACAATAATGCTTTTGATGCGATCGATCTATGGAAGTATGTAACCAGATATGGAGATATAATCATACATTTATTTTTCTTTATTTAATTCTATCTTTTCCATGTAAGAGTACTTAGTTGAAATTAGTGAGGGCAGACCTTTTACCTGATAAAATTATCTTGGGAGATCTTTGCTCACTAAACTGTTAATTATGCCTTTGTACAGGAGAGTATGTTGGACTTGCTGGAGCAAGATTGGATGGTGCAGAAATGCTTGCATGTGGTCTTGCAACTCACTTTGTCCATTCAAACGTAGGTTCACTAGTAATTTAATTAAGTCTTAACTCAGTGCATAATCATGCAGCGTTTTGAAAGACCATTATCATGAAGCTTTTGCTCATGGTCACGTGGCCATGAACGTGCCTTCAATTATGAGTTTTTTTTTTGGCATAGATTTGTCGTTATTATTTGATACATGATGCATGAAGCGCCCTGACCGTAATACAAGAAGCATCCTGACCGTATCTACCTAGACCTATATTCTTGGAGATGTACTTTCGTTTTCCTCTGCCTCGACGCGTGTACAGCTTCTGTAGAAACTACAGAACCGTGGATGCTACCAGCCGTTCGATGCCCATCCAATTGCCTGCCTTGCCAGGGGGAAAAAGTATACTGGGAAACTTTCTCGATCCCATCCTTCTCCGTCTAAAAAAAAAAAAATCCTTCTCCGACACCGCTTCCCATCGACTCCATCGTCCTCCCTGCTCTGGCCGCCGCCAAGCCTCCCCACGATCGAGCCGCATCCCCTCCCTCCCTGCCTCCGCCTGTACTCCGGCCGCCGCCAGGCCACCTCGCGTTGGAGCCGCATCCCCCTCCCCTCTCCCCTCCTCGGCGCGTAGTCTGCCAACGCTCCGCTGCACCTGCAGGTGGTGGGGACATTCCGGCGCCTCTGAGCGACTGCAGCTGTCGCGCATCCACGTTCCCTGCTCGTGCGCCTTGCCATAATCCGATTCATGGTATGTTTTCTTACATGAATGTGTTGAATGACCAGTCTTGATTACATTAGGTCTTCGTACCAGTCTTGATTACATTAGGTCTTCGTGCTACAGAAGGTGAAGATTCCTTTTGTCAATTTGTTAGACGGCCAGCGTTTGTTTCATTATTAGGTTTGTGTAGTGGACAAGGTGAAGATTTATCCATAACCTGCCGTGCTTCCAACTAATCTGCTTAGTTTATGAGTGTTAGGGGTTCGGATTGTTCAGTTAACCTGTTCACATACAAGTTTGCGTTTTTGCTTCGTAAATCAAAGGATAGTTGCCCATTGAGGTTGTTTTTGATGCAACTCGACGACAATTGGTTGCTTAGGCACTAAAATCTAACTGCCTTTGCATTGCTTACTACTGCGCCCATATTGAGTCCATTTGATGCGCTGACCATGCAAATTAGATATATTTCAATTCAATCCTTTCATGTTTCATACACAGTGGGTATGGTTTCTTGCTACTTTGAATAAACTGTTATTTTCCAACTTTTTTCCCTCTAATAATTCTATTATAGTTACAACATGGTGGGAGGTTCACAGTTTCTGCCTGTGCATAGCAACTGGACACATCTGTTCATGCAATCGATGCTGCTTTACATTTAGCCCCATTAGTGATGGGTCGCCCAAATCAAAAGCATACAATCGTTCCTGTACCTCATGTGCAAGGTATGCCTCCTCAAATTTCTTTGGATTAGTTTCTGAGCTGCTCCATTTCGCAACTTGGTTCCTCTGCAATGCATACTGTTGATCAACATGTTTTGTGGATGCAACATGTTTCCGTTGATGAACATCAAGACCAAAAAGAGGCCTCCTTGGTGCCCTCTGAAGCAAAAACTTCCATGTCAGTCTTCAGTTTTCCCATACGGCAGCACATGAGCCGTAGACTTTTGTTTATGGGTGCTGATGTCTCCTCGCCAAGGACTGCCAATACTTTAGCAAATGATATCGGTGCATCACGTATAAAAATTATGGCGGATCAGTCACATCCTACCCATTGTGGTTCGTTTTCCCTACTTAGTTGACCTACGATGCATTGTCTTTTCATTTGAGTGACCCTTTTAGTTTCAGGTTTGCAGTTCAGTTGGCTTTCTATAATGTTTATTGCTTCAGCACATGCTTATTGCTCTGGTGCATCATGTTTTGCTTTAGCTACACCCACGCTACACCACTTTTTAGGATTACCCATCTTTTTGTTATACTTTATAACAATATTGTTTTCTAAGATTGACATTTTGTGCATTATATATATTTTTTCCCTGCTAGATTTTCCGCGATCTGCGCTGCTGGATACCGCGGAGGCATGCAGAAAACGCAAAGCGGCTATGCATCCTACAGGAACGATAGGTAGTGCTGCTGCGTTGGCTAGCTACACAATGCACCCATCTAATGTTCTTTGGTGCCCTTCGATATCTAATAGTGTACTCTATTGTTCCTCTACGATGATCGTAGTAATGATTGCATGTATTCATCTAGAATTGTCACACTATGCTGTCAGTTCTTAAATTAAATTAGCATCTTCATGTTACGCTTGCTTCTTACCCTTTTTTCCTCCCTTTGTTGTCATTACAGAACCTCATGCTGCTGGTCACTCTTATTCATTACGAGCTGTTCGCCACTGTGTTTTGCCAAGTGGGGCAACTGTGGCACATGGGTGTTGTACATTCCAGGCTGAAGGTATTTCCTAATCTTCTCCCTAATCACGAGATGACCATTTCTAAAACATCGATGGGTACTTTTAGTTACACATAACTTTCCTGCTGGTAATAATAACACTTACATATATGGCGTGTCGATCTCTTGGTGCTCATGCCTTGCTAATTTTGCTTTTGTATTTACTACGCCTAGATCTTCCGCACCCTACTGCGCTGAGTACTGCTAAAGCACGCAGAAAGCGCAAAGAATCTGTGCGTCGTGCTAATGAACAAGGAGGTACAGTTATGCTTTGACTGTTACACGTATCTATCTATGTCGGTTGTTTTCCTTTTAATATATATGTACATAGATATAGGGTTCATCTATCATTCATTGTCATGATAATCATGTTTTTTTTTTCTCAATCCAGAAACGAACATCCCACCGCCTTGTGTTATTAAATCAACTAACATCTTTTTGTTGCACTTTAACTCATATTCAGCTCGACCTATTCGCTGCCGTGTTTCCCCAAATAAGGCAGATGCAGCGTCGGAATGTTGTGACTTCCAGCCTCATTCTCATGGAATCACTGAAGGTTTTTTTCTAATAATCTTCCTCTTTATGCTTTATCCATAACTCATTGTTTCTTTTTTTTGGGGGAAAGATAACCCATTGTTTCTGAAACATTAATGGATTTCTTTCAACCATTCTGATTGGTGAATTCTTGCACGTATGGCTTTACGTGGTATACTTAGCAACTGTAAGGGTGAAAAAAAAAGTTAAATGCATTTATTAATGATTGCATATGTGGCTTTCCTGATGTTGATTCCTTGGCGACTTGCTGCTGAGGGAAAAATTGTTTTTAATGTGTCGCATGCTCATATTACTATATCTGCCTATTCTCCTTAGAATGATACCCTTCCATTGTGTTTATTGAGAGTAGCTTCATCACGGTCATCTGCATTGGTTATGGCACACAGAAGGCAGAAGGCAACGGTGCATATTAATAAACAGGCAAATGAATCTCGCACATTGGCCGGCCGACATCGGCGTAAGTTTTTACACCTCCTATTGTTTTCGTTCTATCATCGTCACCTGCCTACTTTCCTTTGAAAGCTATATTTTGCACTGCATTTTCCATTGCAGCTATTTCTTCCCCCTTTTTCACAGGTTTGCGGTGATTTTGGTGGCCACAGATTTCTTTACGGTGATTTCGGTGGCCACAGCTATATTATGCTGCTCAATTGGGCTGGAACTGTTGGTCTCATATGCTTGAGACGTATACTCGAAATCAATTCTCGACATCAATACTCGAAATCAATTCTCGACATCAATACTCGATATCAATTCTCGACATCAATACTCGACACAAAAGCTTGGTATCTGAATCTCGAAACCAATACTCGACATCAATACTCTCTTTAAAACATATGCTTTGCTTTTTCTGATTCTTACTAATTTGCTAACGAACTATTTTGTTTCTTTTTTATTCGTATTTGTTAGGTACTGTTTTTACACCGCTTTACCTTGGAGGGCCCAACCAGACTTGCCGATACTGTGGTGCATGCTTCTGGATGGAAGAACGCGTGCGTGGACATGGAACCATGGCTTTGCCTGTGTACAACAAGTGCTGCAGAGGTGGTAGTATATTCCTACCCCCCTATGAACCTCCGCCAGAGCCATTGCTTAGCCTCTTAAATGGAGATCATGCGCTGTCCAGGCATTTCTATGATAATATCAGGCGTTACAATGCTATGTTTGCCATAACATCAATGGGTGCAAATGTCATTGAATCCATTAATGACGGTCGGGGTCCTTATTGTTTCAAGGTCAGTGGACAGCTATGCCATCGAATTGGATCACTAATACCACCAAAGGATAAAAGACCAGAGTACTGTCAACTGTATATATTCGACACTCAGAATGAAGTCAACAATAGGATGGCAGTGGCTTCACGTAAGGAGAGGGGTTTCAAACCAAACGAAGCTATTGTTGCATCTTTGGTAAACATGCTTGATACACACAATCCAATTGTCCAGATTTTTCGAACAGCTCGAGATAGATTGTCAAACCATCTAGATGATCATTTTTCCATAAAGTTATTTGCTGCTCCAAATGAACATGGTAACATATATAGTGCTCCTGTTGCATCAGAAGTAGTTGGGTTGGTGGTAAATGATTTGGGTGCAACTGATGAAGGTCGTGACCTAATTGTGGAAGATCGTGCATCCCAACTACAACGGGTGAAAGAGACTCACTGTAAATTCATGGCAATGCAATATCCTCTATTATTTCCCTATGGAGAAGATGGCTTTCATGAAAATTTGAAGTATCGACAAAGTGATCGTTCTACTGCTATCAAGAGGAAAAATGTCACCATAATAGAGTATTTGGCATACAGATTACATGATCGGGCAAATGATTTCAATACCCCTCTGCGTGGCAAAAGATTGACCCAAGCATATATTGTTGATGGCTATTGTTGTGCAGAGGATAACCGATTAAGGTTCTACAGAAAGAAATCTTTTCAGACCAAGTACCGGAGTTGCTCATTTAAATCTTTGGTTGATTCAGTGAAAAGAGGCATTACTGAAGCCTCATCACAGGGCAACGAATTTTCTTACCAGGTTCACACACTGCAAGTCCACGCTACTACTATCAAAACTATCAAGATTGTGTTGCTCTTTGTCGTCGATTTGGATGTCCAGATTTATTCATCACCTTTACGTGCAACGCCCTTTGGCCAGAAATTGAAGAGGCACTTTCATTTGTACCGGGCCAACACTCTTCTGATCGACCTGATATTGTTGATCGAGTTTTTGAGATGAAACTAAAATTATTGGTTGATGACATACAAAAGTATGAATTTTTTGGTCCCGTACTTGCAGGTGCTATTCTTATCATCCTCTATCATATCACATTCTATCTCCACCTTTTTCTTTATGTTTCCTGTCTATTTATGCCTTCTTTTCAACAGTTGTCTACACGATTGAATTCCAGAAGCGAGGTCTTCCACATGTTCATTTGATTACATGGCTCAAAAAAGACAAGCCTCTTGACACTGATCGAATAGATGCATTGATATCAGCACAATTGCCCGATCCATTAATTGACCCCATAGGTCATGAGGCTGTTTCAAAGTTCATGATGCATGGCCCTTGCGGGTCTCTAAATGCCTCCTCTTCTTGCATGACTGATGGGAAATGCAGCAAGTTTTACCCGAAGGATTTTTGTGACAAAACTACCCTGTTGCCAGATGGCCATGTCAGGTATGCTCGACCAAACAATGGAATTTACACAGAAAAGAATGGAGTTCGTATGGATAACAGCTTTGTTGTGCCTCATAATGTTGACTTATTAGTCAAGTACCAGGCACATATAAATGTTGAAAGAGTTAATCGTGATGGTATGGAAAAGTACCTATTTAAGTATACGAACAAAGGCGCTGATTGTGCTAAAGCAGGAATTCATAAAAGAAGAGGTGGTCCTGATGGTTCTACCGAAGTATTTGATGAAATAAAGGAATATTTGGATGCTAGATATGTGACGCCAAATGATGCAGCATGGAGATTACTCCAATTTGATATCCATTATACTGATCCGTCTGTGGAGCGACTCCCTGTGCATCTCCCACTAGAAAACAATGTCGTTTATACTGAGGATGACTACGTTGATCAAGTCATAAAAAATCCAGCTAATCTGATAACAAAGCTGACTGCATGGTTTGATGCAAATAGAGCAAATGCGGATGCTCGTGATCTCACTTATGTTCAGTTTCCTGAGTACTGGACTTGGCACGATGATGACAAATTTTGGGATAAACGTCGCAACCATCGTCCAAAAGTTGGTCGCATAGCCAATGTTGCTCCTAACCAAGGTGAAAGGTTCTATCTTCGTATGCTACTTCATGTGATGAAAGGAGCACAAAGCTTTGCAGATCTTCGCACTATTGATGGACATAGACACCCAACGTTTCGTGCTGCCTGTGAAGCGTTGGGCCTGCTTGGTGATGATCAAGAATGGTTTGGAGCAATGGCTGATGCGGCACATTGGGCTATGCCATATCAATTGCGGCAACTGTTCGTCACAATGCTACTTTTCTGTCAGGTTATAAATCCAGTGAAGCTGTTTAACGAGTATACACACCTAATGGGAGATGACCTAGCATATCAAGCCAAGCAACTCACCACAGGCCTCTCTACAGAATTAATGGCGGATTATATCAGATCATATACCTTGAATGAATTAGACAAATTACTCCAAGATGCTGGATATAGCCTAGGTCACTTTGAATTACCGCAACCAGATTATCATTCTTCTCAAGTTCTCACAAACAGACTTATAGTGGAAGAGCTTGCTTACAGCTCTAACGCTTCCCTAGCAGATCAGCCGAGTCAGCTAAATCCAACTCAAAAGAACATATATGACATTGTGCAACATTCAGTCCTAAACGGTTGTGGACATACTTTCTTCGTTTATGGATATGGAGGCACAGGAAAAACATTTCTTTGGAATACTTTACTTAGCAGTGTTAGAAGCCAAGGTAAAATAGCCCTAGCAGTTGCATCTTCTGGAATTGCAGCTTTATTACTTCCTGGTGGTCGGACACCCCACTCACGTTTCAAAATTCCTTTGGATATCCAAGAGCATAGTGTGTGTGGTATTAAAAAGAATACACAGTTGGCTGACCTCATACAACATACATCGCTGATCATATGGGATGAAGCACCAGTGAACCATAAACATTGTTTTAAACCACTAGATCGAACACTTAGGGATATCATGTCATCCAATGATAGCTCTTTAGGAAGCAAGCAATTTGGTGGTATTACAGTTGTGCTTGGAGGTGATTTTAGGCAAACACTACCAGTAATTCCAAATGCCAAGAGAAACCAAATCTTGAATGCTTCCATCACCCGATCTCCTCTCTGGCGATCTTGCAAGGTTCTTCAGTTGACAGAAAACATGAGGCTTAAATGCCCAACACTTTCACAGTCTGCTAGAGATCAACTACAAGAATTTTCTCAATGGTTGCTTAACGTTGGTGATGGCACAGCTTCTGGAACCTCCCTTGCAGACCAACCTGACGCTATTTCGATTCAAATTCCTGAATATCTTTTATTGCCTAAAGAGACAAGGAATCTGGCAGGTCTAATATCATTTGTGTATGGATCAAGCCCACAACCCTCGGAGTTAGCAACATATTTATGTGAGCGAGCAATTCTAGCCCCTACTAATGAAGTGGCTTCTGCTATAAATTCTGAAATTATCAATCAGATGGCTACTCCAGAAATGTCATACTACAGCTTTGATAGCATCGATGATACCTCATCTAACTACTGCACTCTAGAGTCTCTTTACCCTGTTGAATTTCTCAATACAATCCAGATGAGTGGGCTTCCTGATCACCATTTACAATTGAAGATTGGTGTCCCCATTATGCTCCTTAGAAATCTTGATCCATCAAAGGGTTTATGCAATGGAACTAGACTCATAGTCACACAGCTTACTCATCGCATAATTGAAGGTGTAATAATCACTGGAAAAGCCAGGGGATCTAAGGCATACATTCCAAGAATAGTCTCCATTTCAACTGATCCCAAGTGGCCTTTCAAGATAAAACGTCGCCAGTTTCCAGTTCGTGTTTCGTACGCCATGACAATAAACAAAAGTCAAGGACAAACACTTAGCAGAGTTGGTGTTTATCTACCAAGTCCTGTATTCTCTCATGAACAGCTTTATGTTGCTTTGTCACGTGTTACATCACCTGCAGGCTTACGTGTACTTATTGAAAATACTCCCCCTGAGTATGAAAACAAGACCCATAATGTGGTATACACTGAAATTTTCAGTGACATCTCAGAACAGTGCCGTTAGTTTAGGCTCAGGTAATGTCTCCTGTTCATGTACACCCATATGCATGGTTTGCACTAGGATCAAAAACTGGTATTTTTTATGCCATGGTTTATGGAATAAGTAGACCCTGATTGAATATACACTGATAATTTCGTTGTTTCACATAACAGTTCTTTCGTTGCAAATCACTCATTGCTTTCTTCTTCTTGATCTGTAGCCTTAAATGTTGTAATCTTTCTTTTTATATAGCCCATGATTTATAAGATGAGTGGTGTGTGTCCTGATATATATTGCTTCAAAGTGAAAGGAAATTTGCTACCTTGCTGATTTACCCATGCAACTATGATGATTTCAAAAATATATTACCTTCTGATATATATTGTTTGCCAGTTGCCTTCCTGAGTCCTAAATCAATTGATGTGTTAAGTAATGACTGTGTACCTCATTGGGAAACTTTGGTTTCAGTACTAACATAAGCGTCCATTACATAGTCAAGTTTCACCAACATATTAGAATTTACTTTTCATCACAAATTTGAATATTCATTACTCTGTTAATAAATGTTGGATGAAATATTTCTTCTTCACAGTTGCATCACCCAAGTTGCATCACCCAGTATGTACTTTTGGATCTCAAATGTGCTCGAGCGAAGATTGCTATGCTTTACCTACAACCTGCCATCTACATCAAGGATTGCAAACCTGAAGTGATCTGTGCCGTCGATGAACTACGTTGCTGCAATACAATGGCTTATTATCTGCTGTATACAAAGACAATGTCTTTTTTTTTTTGGCTGAAAACAAAGGCAATGTTTCGGCCCTACTTATGGACAAATTTAGTGTTCTTGCTTGCCTCAAAACCGACTTATTGAGTTTAATTACATGAATATCCATGCTGATTTAGGCGTGGCACAACTTGGGACAGCAAATTTATTAGTTACATTTTAATTTTATTAACCAGCCATGCTTCATTTCACGTGAAATATACTGGCCCGGGGCAACGCCCGGGGTTCCTGCTAGTTGTTCTAGAATTTTCGGAGCTTTGACTTTTGCCGGTCTTCATCTTTAAGATTCTATATGTGCTATATCAGTGTATAATTCATTGTAAATATTTATTTCAGAGGCTGTCGTTTCTTGAAGAATCACTTAAGAAGGTGGATACTTCTGATCCGTTCGCTGTGTGTGGTATTATTGACCAATTTTCTCAACAGCCATCACTAAAAGAAAACAGTTCTCTGAATAAGTAAGAATGCTCTGATTGATTAACTAAATTACTCCATGATTTTCTATTCATTATTTTTCATTTTTTGGGACCCCCACAGGCTGGAAATTATCAACAGATGCTTTTCGAAAAGAACCGTTGAAGAAATCATATGTGCTCTTCTGAGTTTTGTTATAGTTGACTGCGGTTTTCTATGGACTCACGGTTCACCTATCCTGCTCAGTTAACATATGTTATTTCAGGAACAAGAGGCCTCAAATTCGGCTGATGAATGGGTTGCTGCTACAATCAACTCCTTGAAAAAGGCCTCTCCAACCAGTCTGAAAATCTCTCTGAGATCGGTATCCCTCAAAACTAAACGTGATGTTGATCATATGCTTGTCTCATTTGTATATTGTTTCATAATTTGTTCTGCAATCCGGATTTCAGATAAGAGAAGGGAGAACCCAAAGTGTTGGGGAATGCTTACGTCGGGAATATAGAATGATTTGCCATGTTATGCGTGGTGACTTCAGCAGAGACTTCTTTGAGGTAAATATCATATTTCTTAGCACTTCTCGTGTTTATTCACGGTAATTTTTTAATTTATCTTCTCAGTGGGGCGAATCTTTGTGCTTAAGGTCTATGATTCTCTTGCAGGGATGCAGGGCTACACTGATAGATAAAGATCGAAACCCAAAGGTCAGATTATTTCATATTTACAATTAACATTGATCAGAATTTATTACTGATACCCTTTTTCCTTCTGAAATAACAGAGTTTGCATTTTGGCTTTCCTTTCTTTTTTGTTGTAATTCAGTGGATGCCTGCGAGGTTGGAACAAGTATACGATGAGGCGGTTGAAAAATATTTTTCGAAAGTTGATGATCCACAATGGGAAGATTTGAATCTGCCTGCTAGACATTCACACGGAAGACTTCTTGTTCCCAAGCTGTGATTCAAGTCATAGGCGAAGAACCAAACAAAGCGTTGGTGGTGGTCCAAAATCTCAAACCTATTATAATACTTAATAAATCCAGAAATGTTTGATATGTGACGTCGGCTTTTGAGTTTTTATATTAAGTGTTTCAATGTTATAAGCCATCATTATTCAATTTAGTCAACAGTAGCAGGACTTGTAATATGCCATAGTTTATACTTCATTACTAAGAGCTGACTGATGACAATATTTTTCATGGCCTCAACTTACATACCGTTCACTGCTACAAAGCAGTTAATCATCTCTTGATTTCCTTTGTTTAGAATTGCTACGGCTTGCATGGGGAAATTCTAACCCATTATTTGCACACAAAATTTCGCCTAGGCATCCTGAGCTGTCGTGCGTGTGTGTGCGTGTGTGTGTGGTGTGTGGTTTCTTTTTTACCTTCAAAAAGAGTTTCTGGTTCGATGATGACTTTTAACTGGGGACCTCGTCAACAGCCCACTTCTAAAAGCCAACAGCCCACTTCTAAAAGCCGCCTTGGCCCAATGAATTGGCCTACACTCGGCCCACGATATCTGACACTTAGCTATTCGATAAGTCTATCGCGCGGCAGGACGCGCGCGACCGTGGCCCGGCCCACGCGTAGAGGTGGCGGAGCGTGGCGGATGGGCGGGCGGCGCAGCAAGGCGGCAAGGGCGCCGCCGGCCGCCGGCGGTGGGGGAGGGCGGAGGAGGTTAGGGTTCCGGGGCTGTCGAGCTGGGGGAGAGAGTTCCATTCTCCAGCGTCCTAGTGGAGGGTTCGGGGGGCGGCGGCCGCTACCCGGCGGCGGTGTGGCGAGGTGGCGGAACCGCGGGCGGCGGGCGGGGTAGGCGGTGGGGGCGTGACATCGCGACGGGTTAGTGTGGGCGGCGGCGCGGCGGGCGGGCGGCGCGGCAAGGCGGCGCGGCGCCGCCGGCCGCTGGAGGTGGTGGCGGGCGGGGTAAGGGTCGGCGCGACGTCGCCGGGGGCGGCGATGGAGGCCCCGGGGGGGGGGGGGGGGCGAGGCCAGCAACGGCGTCGGCGACGAAGACCGACGGTCGGACACGTGGCATGCGCGGAGGCGAGACGCGCGCTTCTCTAACGCGCGTCCGTACGTGCGTTAACCGCTCCCTTAGCTATTAGGGCCTTTCTAGGTTGCAGCTGGTGATATAGATGAAACCTGATCATATAAACGCACCTATGCTAATCTCTCGTGTGTCAAAAAAAAAACTATGCTAATCTCTCTATCCGGGATAGGGCGTTCGTCACTTTTTCGTCTACTTTTAACCGCGCCATGGTGACCACTCCTTTTCCTGTATACAGTGCATGGCGGCGTATCAAATATGCATGAGATAGTCCCTGTATGTTGGTTAGTTTTTCTATAAAAACAGTCAAAAGTCAAGAGCTCTTAAGAGCTTTCTTCTTTATTTTTCCATGGCGTGTAGTTTGCCACCCCACAAGCGAGCTTTTTCTGTCTATACTGTCGTCGTCACCCCGGTTAGATTCTTTTTGCCTTCTCTTTTTTTTTTCTTTATTTGCTTTTTCCTCTCTCACTGTATCAAGTATTCTGTTTCTTTTTTACTGTGGCTCTCATTGCGTTTCCTCTTCCTCCCATGCATCCCTCGTCTTGATTTTGTTTTCTGGCTAATTATGGTTCTTTTGTTCTTCGATGGATGAATGAGAGCTGGGTCTGATCTGAATGAAGTTGATGACCATGTAGTTGGATAATATATACGCTACAGTGCATGAATTAACTTAATCAATCTACTAACCGCAAACAAGAGCATGAAATTAAATGAGATGCATCTCTCTCATCGATTAAATTCTGGGGAGTTCCCACAACCACTTCCTGGACCATCACCTACTAATTCCTTCAGTTAAACACACTGTGTTCTCTCGCACCAAAAGGTTTAGAACGATGGATCCCTTTCAGCATCTGGTCCTTCTCTTCTGTTCTTCTTCTAGCTCTTTCCTCTGTGCATTTATCACGCCACTATTCGTACACAGTTGGAGTTCCGCATCTCTCCCGTTCATAGTGTAAAAATACGTGCCAACTTGTGTCTGTTTATATGACTTATGAACAATAATACCGTACTCCCCATTTGTAGGATAAGATCAGGTCGCAGACATATGCAACGCAACTGTTTCTCCGGCCGCAGAAAATAGACTTATTTGGATCTGCTTTTAGCTCTTAATAAAAGGATTTTAATCAGGTTAAATGTGTAGGTTTATATATGATCTTATGGTGGTTTTCTTTTCCTTTTTCCCATCTTTTTGCGATGGTTGGATGCGTGATCCGAGAAGCTTCAACCTGCTGAAGCTGCTCATATCATTACTTAATAATCTGCCAGATCCACATGACACGGTCATGATGGTTGTTTAGGACTTGGCTTTGATGCATTTGATAGCTGAGCCCAACTGCTGCATGCCCAGCCACGCCTCCAACACTTCCCTAGGTAGTATACTTGTGTAACCATATTATATAGAGAGAAGAGGGGTCGATAGATATATATGTAGCGTGTGAAAGCATGCATGATTTATTTATCAAATATTTTTGTTTGAACATCAGATAGATATGTAGATTTCCGTAAACTCAAAACTAGATGACATAGCCTGTGACGTGTCAGTGGAGTAGTGCCCTTTAAAACTTCAGCTTCATATACTTGAAATATTCTTAGAATAGTTTCTTTTCTGTTGCTTTTATTGTTATCTGTCATCATCTGACAGTCTTTTTACTCTCTACGATAGAACCAACATGGACTTTGAAATCCCATATGTTATGTGGATAGTAGGCATATTTTCAGGCGCACGTCTACTACATTTTCTGAATTTTGTTATGCGTTTTTGGCTCCAAACTGAGAAGTTTAGTGACTGCACAAAGCTGTGTTTTACACCATATACATCTGAACTGTAGGGAGCATATTCTTAGGTCTAGTCTGCTGAATGTGTCACGTGAAAGTTTCATCATCTTTGGTTAGTTTGGTGTGCATTAGATTATATATTATCCGTAATTGACTGACCACCGACTGCTTTAATCTTTCATGTGACTTACTAGTGCATTACAGTCAGCAGAACATGTGTAGTTTGACATCTCCTGATCATATTTTTTCTATTAGAAACAATTGCTTAATTCAAATCCACCCACAAGACTGGTTGCTTGAGATTGTCATATATACTCATCAACTCAAACCTTTGGGGGGGATTCCGAGCATGAAAAATCATTGTTTCCCATTCGCAATGCAATTGAGATAGGGGATATTATCCCGAGAACTATTGAAGAAACTAACAACTTCAACTCTCACCAACTATTTCATTTCTTGGCACATCTGTGGCGCCTTGCTCCCATGGTCCACCGATCGGAAGTGTTGTTTCGTCACAAGCTACCTAACTTGCCATAGTACTCATACCACCCAGGAAATGTGGTTTGGCAATAACATGAAAGATGTGGGCCACATATTCCTTTTCACCATCCCAAGGATGTCTTACCTACCTTGTTCTTTCGTTTTAGCACAAAAGTAGAATTCGGTTTATGCGCAAACCAGCAAACTGCAAACACCTTCAGATGTTGTTAGTGTTAGGCCGACATATAGCCGCCCATCATAATAGTGTACCTGCTTAGTAAACGTATGACGCTACTAGAATCTGACCAAGAATTTTGAGATCTGTTCATTGTCGCCCATCATAATAGTGTACCTTCATTGTCAAAATGTTTTGATTGCGTACACACTCGTGGAGGCAGCAGGCAGACAATATTGGCGGTTTCCGTGCACTGCATCCCTTTCTTGAATGCGCTAGCACGTACATCGTCATTACATTTCCCGAAATCGCATTACCTTCACGGAGAAAATGGGTGGTACTCATGTCATTGTAAACCCTGACAGCCACCAATACATTTGTTGTAACGTGTCACCTCGAAAAGAAAAAAAAAAGGAGAAAAAGGGTTATTCATGTCATTGTAAACTCTGAACGGCGCTAAAAGCGTTCCATTAGTTTGCTAAGATCGAGCTCGTCCACATAAGATTTGATCCTATGTGGATGATAGAAACAGAGGGGAGGGAGAAGAGCTAAGACCTTTGTAACAAAGGAATTTTGGAGGAAAAATGGAGGAATTGAACCTAAGGGAAAAATTCCACATGCGCCCTTTGGATTGTAGGATTTGCTTCAAAGGGAATTTTGTAGGATATGAAAGTTTCCTCCACATTAACCTCGTGTTTCCAATTCCTTTGAGAGTTCCAATGCATGTTCTCTCTTTCTCTCTCCTTCCTCTCACTTGCTAATGAACATCTAACTCTAAAATTCATGTGTTTTTTTTTCTGTGCACCATCCAAACAAGTCATGGGACCAATTCCTGCATTTTATCATTCCATAGGATTCGAGCGAGAAGATGTCCAACTCCAATTTTTTACTGGGCTGCAGATATGAGAAACCAATCAAAAGTTGAAGTGAACTTTTGTGCTTACTTTAAAGATGAGGAGGATAAAATAGAGTCAACAATTAACTATACCTTTGAGGACGTTCTAATACATTTGCTAAAACGCGTTACCTAGAAAGAACAAAATACACCATGACAAACGCATCAGACTATACGTTCAGACATCAAATATACTAGTACGTCAGTGCTATCCTCGACACAAATTAACAAGAGATGCAGGGAGTAGGGAATCTTCAAATTCAAAATCCATCCTCGCTTCGTTCGGGAGTGTTCGGCATAACTCTTCGACAAAAACACAAACCTCTGTCACATTTTCAACATTGTGAAGCCGGTTTCTTTTTCGACCTGTGAAGCTAGTAGGAGTGTTAGTTTATAAGAATACCCATAATTTCCACTAGTACCAACTAACGGGTCATATATTACTAAAGGGCAGATAGGGAGTATTTTCTATACGTAAAATGATGAGAATCAACCCAAAGAATATGTAACTGGAATCAAAGAGTGCTCTAGCCTATATAATACCATCCGCCCATCAACGGAGCGATCGAGCTTGTTATTCCGATTGGTCGAGTATTCTACTATAGAGTCAACTTAATCAGCTCTTCCCGTACCCTACTCTCGTCAAGTTAATTAGTACTAGTATGGTTAAAGCCGTAAAAGAATTTTGATTAGTCCATGTAATAAACTATGTTTTTGCGTGGTGCTAACTACTAGAGTCAAGTCCAGCCACGACGTCTTGCGTCCAGCCAATCCAAAGCTGCGAATCACACGCCAGTCCATATCCACACAGTTTTCTATAGCAGCCACTGCTTTTGCTGACCTGTCCCGCTGTTTTGTTTTCTTTGTCCATGATCAGTGGCGCCGGTCTTAATTATCTGAAGACCTAGCTGTCCTTTTCCTTGCAACCCCTTTGTTTAGGCTTACCACTGATCGACCCAGCTAGGTTAAACAATTTCTTGCGTGCCATCGATTGGGTTGTCGTTTGTTCAATATTATCGCTATATTCGTTTTGTTTATGCTCAGCTAGCTGTAGGACGTCGACCGATTACTATCTTCCGGCTAATCAGCTCATGTGCGAAAATTTTGCTAAATAGATATAAAAGGAGGTAGGAACTTGATTATGATGTTTGCGTTTAGTAATTATGTTATGGATCGGCATTATATGTGTACTTCGAAGATGCGTGCATACAGAAAGATCATGCGGTTGATCCATCAGTGATCATTACTGACCATTCAATTACGAACCTTCGTTGACTGCGCATGCGCTGACCGGTAGCCAAGAGATAGAGTAGCTGTTGTCGCCCATCGAATTATACTACGAGTCAAATTGATCTGTGGACATTCAACATTGTAGTTGCATCCACCTATATGTAATTTCTGTTAGATCTAACCTCAGCTCCTTACCGTAGATATAAGTTAAACACTTGTGTGTGCATGCGGCTGTTGCCATTGTTTCCACGCAGTTAGCCAAGAGCATAGCTAGCGGAATTGACAAAGGGGGTGTTCGTTTCATGGGGGTCTAAAATTTAGAGGGGTCTAAAAAAAAGAATCTTATCATTTAAGAATATTAAATAAAGTTTAATTACAAAACTAACTGCAGAACCCCTGTTCTAATTCGCGAGACGAATCTAATGAGGGTAAGCAATCCGTGGTTAGACGATGGTTACTGTAGCATGACTGTAGCAAAACATAGCTTACTTAGGCTCGTTAGATTCGTCTCGTAAAGATGTACCCATCTGTAAAAAGGTTTTATCATTAGACTTTATTTAGTATTAGATTCTCTTTATTTAGAGACCTCTAAAATTTAGCGCTAAAAGAAACGAACAGGGCTAAAATGTTATTGCGAATCCCAACAAGTAGTTGGATGATAGAAACAACTCGTCAGGAGAAAAAGGTAGGGGAGAGACAGGCCCTATGCATTCCTCATTCTGCTGAAGCTGTTACGTACCGTGCATGCAACTCTTGTCCATTGTTTCCCAAAACATGCTACTAGTACAATCGCGGATAGCTAGGATTTTTTCCCGAGAACGCAACTAGTGACACCGCATCGACGAAAAGTAGGATGAGAGAGGGTAAGGTATCGATCAAATCACAGGGAAAAAGGCTACTGTGATGATGATGCATGCATGGTTACTCTTCATGATGCTACACACTCTGCTGATAGGACTTGTATGGACATGCATGTTTGTTTTGGTAAGTGTATGTAGTAGTATACTTTGGATGGTTAAGCTCGGAGCTGAACGATCGAGCAGCTGTCTCGGTCTACCACGCCCTATCTTATCACCGATGATGCATGTCTTCCAGGCGATGACTGCAGACGTCTCTTCAGTCACAACAAGCCCCTGGATGATAAGATCAACCTGCGTTTTTTTTAATATTCACCATTTTCTTTTGAACCTAAAATAACTCGTCAATTAAGGTCACTCCATCAGGAACTCTTAGAGCGGGTTCGTTTCGTAGATTGTATAATCTACTCGCTTATAATCTATAATATGAGAAATCAGCTTAATTTTTAGAATATGCTAATCTAGCCTACAGATTATAATATCTATATGTTTTTTTAGCTTACAGATTATAAGGTAGATTTTTTTACAAATTATAAGCTAGATTGCATACTCTGGCTGAGAAACAAACACACACTTAGTAAAATAATTAATCTAAGCAGTGGTAGCTATAGCACGCAATTATCCAAGCCAGCTCGTCTCGCGAGCGGAAGCTGTTTTCCGGCTGCCGGAATGATGGCACGTAGCCTCCATGCGCTGCTAGCTAGGCTCGTCGAGGGCGTCCACTGCCCTCAATGCCCCATGCATGCGCGCCATTTCCAGCTCCCGTCCGTACGTGCATGCCTGCATGCACGGCCCCGCGTCCGCGCGCGCGCGCGCGTGCGCCACCTGCTCAGACGCGAGTGCCCAGCTTCCCGTGGGCCCCACCAGGCTGGTCGGCCCCACGCACGCACGGACGAGGCTCGCGCGCGCTTGTTTCGTGCGGTGCAGCGGATCCCTTCCCCGCCGATCAGGCGTGCCCGGCACGGCCGGTCGGCCCGCCTTGCGTGTGCAGCACGGAAGCTTCTAGAAGAAGGCAGGCAGGCAGGCAGGCAGGCAGGGCAGGGCCGTCGGATCCTCGGGAGCCCGCCCGTCCGGTTCGGGGTGGGCGGTGCGTGACCACGTCACGGCGTGGGTTGAGGCGACGCGGTACGTGGCCAAGTGGCGCGGAGTGCGCGGGCGCGGTGCTGGCCCCCCGCATACGTGTCATTCCCGAAACCTCGTAACGACGGACCGTGGCAGAGGTCATCAACCGCTGCTACGTGAACCTCTTTAACACGCAAAAAATATTGGGTGCACCGAGCAGCGACCCAACGACCCATCCCATTTTGTTGACATTTTTTTTTGAGAAATCCCATTTTGTTGACATGACACTCTTTAGCTACTTCTTCGGTGATTAGAAGTGTGATTGGTTCTCGTACCAGCCGAGCCTGAGTCGCATTAGGGAGCCAGGCTCCCACCAGCCAGGCTTTTTTTGATAAGGCTTCTTCAGTGGTTTCTCCCGTAGTTTTACGTGACCATCAATCAAAGAGAGTGCTTTTTCAGTTTTTTTTGGAAAAAAAAAAGTATAAAAAAAAGTAAAGCATGAAGCCACAAAAGGATAACTTTACCGGCTTCTTTTCCCCACCTTGTCTTCTCTTTACATATTTATCTTTGAAATAAAAAAAGTTACAAAAGAACCCTTTTTTGCCAAACGTTTCGGACATAATCACAGACACAATCAACACAATCGTATTTTTAAGAAGCCACAACCTTACCAAACAAGGTCTTAGTATGGTCTATAATTTAAGTCATGCTTGCTCTGTTTTAACTTTGTGGATGTTGGTTGATCCAAATCTAAGAACGGACGGAGTAAATTGTATTTCAGTCTTTATATTTAATTCACGATGTTGGATGGTTAGAGAAAATCATCATCTAACGGAGGGAGTACATAGGAATTAATTAACAGGCAAAGCATCTCTGTAGTAAAGGTAGGAACTCACGAAAATAAGCAGTATATCCTGCTGTTAGCAAGTTATTAGTGGTACACACTAAACTAACGAATTGGCAAAGGGCATATCTCATTTTAAAACTTTAACATTCTGCTCTTGGGTTCATGATGATTGATGATTCATTGATTCATGGGGTCTATAATTCTACTATATGAACTGCTTACACACGCTTCTACTAGTAGCACACTCGGTGGTGCACCGTTCGCGTGCGCGAAGTTTGTTTGCTGCCCGTACTCCACCGCTCCCGCAAATATCTACTTCCTGCAAATGCATCGCAGCCGACAACGGCTCACGTCGACATCAGCGGTCTTGGAGATTTGTGCCGCGGGAATACCTTGTGAGGCACGTCTGAGCCCTCATGTTGTCCCCAAATATTTAACCCAACAAATGAGAGCACGCTGACACGCAGACCAGACGAGGGCTTCACACGAGAAACTGACAGTAGGGTCCGCGAGCTCGTGGGGTCAGAGCGTCAGTGAGCGAGCGAACAGTGATGGTCTGTATCTACTGTCGAATTGCTATACTAATCGAAAGCACGTAGCCTCAGAAAAAGATCAACTTGCTAATTCGGGAATGCCGTGCGTGAGAAAGCATCGAATTTTAACCTTTTGACTCAAATATTCTGTCACAGAGAAAAAACAGTAATTTTTCTCTATTTCCCCCGAAAGATATAGATAGATGTATATATATACTTCTTCGATCTGATTGCGATGAAAGATGCCGTCTCGCAAAGAGTCGTAGAACAGGAGAAAAAAGGGGACCCTAGCTAACGTGTAATTTCGTGTCACGTGTAACTTTGCATGTGACCTGGAATCAACTTCACGTATATGGCTCTTCGGTCATGATAAGACCATGACTCCCACGAGAGTAGCTACGT
Organism: Eragrostis curvula; assembly: GCA_007726485.1. Taxonomy (NCBI): domain Eukaryota; kingdom Viridiplantae; phylum Streptophyta; class Magnoliopsida; order Poales; family Poaceae; genus Eragrostis; species Eragrostis curvula. Next base: position 38,171,385 of record CM017439.1, read on the forward strand.
GCTCTCATTGCGACGACTTTATGCGCAGGTCTTGTTTACTGGTCGATGAAGGTGTGTTTCAATTTTACCTGTTCTAGCTACGCAAGTTGTAATAATGTATTTTCGATGAGCGTGAAACACGATAGGTTAACTTGTGTGCTACTGCATGCATCATTTGATAGGATTAAACTTGTGAATATACTACACCAACACCTTTGCTTTCGGCAATTTTTAGACGAACATTTCTTGCATACTCGAGCAAAGGGCGTAGATGGATTTCCATTTTCCACGACCACGTACGGCATATGTATGAGAAAATGCCGTCTTTTCTTTCTTTTGAAAGAAAAAAAGCTAGTAAGAGAAAGAGGAAGTCTTTAGTCTTTAGATGACGCGTTGCTTTTGATTTGCGGCAGCCATGCCACCATTTGTCAACGTATAACCGTAACTCATTACGCATATACATCTTGCATTGGAATGATCGTACACTCCACGTCCCAACTACCAATCAAATCAAGTCTATAGCTGTATACCAGTTGCGCACGCTTTACATGCGATTACTGGCGTCCTCGGCATGCAAAAACACATTTACATGTATACATCTCCAGAAATCACTCGATGCATCTCCAGCCTATCATCCGACAATTTACACAACTCTCCTTGATAACAAAGGGATGCGTGTTGTGTAAATGTGTAGCTTTCATCGACACAGCTTCTGGATGCAGCTTTCATTTAGTACATCTTCCAGTGTGTGTTTGCACGTCATTATCTAGGATATCTAACTAGTAGTAGAAAGTTAAATATTTGTAAGACCAATCTAAATGTTTTACACTGTTAGAGTTAATTTAAATTGCAGGTTGACAAATGAAGTCATATAACCCTGAGTAAATTATATTGGTAGCGATCAGAACAGATTGTTTTGGCTGCAGACACTGTTAGAAGCAGTGTAGCACAACGCAACTGTAAAAATCTTTTCCGGTCGCTGCCATTACCGTAGATCTTTTTCTCCTCAGATTAGATTGCAACTTGAAGTCCTACTGAAAATTTAAAAAGTTACTGCTTATTTGTTTGGACATGTACAATGGTGGACCACGTAAGCTAATGCTCAATTAGTATATTTAAGTAAGAGTGATAAGGTCCCATCTGGCAAAGCTCCACCTCCAAAATTCTATGAATTTCCTTGAGCTCCCCACACCTATCTCCAAAAATTCATGGATCTGGAGCTAAAATATATATATATATATATACACTTAAAAAATCTCAAGCACCTTATCTTCTCTTATAAACTCAAAATCCAGCATGGATCTCGGATCTAGAGCTGAGCCGAATAAAGCAACAAGTCCATAAATTTAATTATACCTTTATTACAAGAAATGCTACACGCCCTAGCTATGAACTAGGTTTCTCCAACGTAAGGTGCTGCATCTATGAACTCCAATCTGAACAAACAACTTCTTACTTTGTCTTATTAAACTTCTATAACTAAGATGCTTTGTTAGAGACTACTCATGGAATAACTTCATTTTTTAGCTCTCCAAAATGATGCGAAGTATTTAGAAGACTTGTTACCTTAGAGAAAAAAAACATGTTCCATGTGTTATCATTTGCTCTCTATTTTCGTAAAGGGGCCGATGGTTGCTTACTAAAATCGGCGGCAATACTTTTAGTTTATGCTTCATTAGGGTTTTCATCAAGATACAAATAACGCAAAGAATAAATCTATTTGAAACAGCTATACCTATGAGAATGAAAGTTGAATCTCTCTCCTCTGGAGACTCGAATCTAAATATTAAGCCCCCGCAAAAAAAAACCCTAAATATTAAGCGAAATATTAATTACATGCCAAAGGGGGCTTATGAAAATAAGGAAATTGATAAACACAATTTATTAGTATTTATACACGCGCATATCTGTAATCTAAGTGTTATGCAATGAATACGCGTATGCAGTTACTAGCCGCGTATCTGCCAGTAGATGATGCATGCTCAGACTGGCGCACACACACCTGCTGACCTGCGCAAGCTGTCCGCAATTACCACCGGCCAAGCCTTAAGTACCCCCCGGGTAAGCAACCCGCCCCCGGCTCCGAGGATTGAGTGGGTCCACGAGGTCAGCGGGTCAGGGTCACAGCGTCTGGCGCGCTCCGTTCCATTCCGTTCCCATCGCTCCCGTCTTCCGTCGCGTCACCGTCACGCCCCCCGGAGTCCAAATTTCTAAAGCAGCAGCAGTACCAGTCTCTCTCTCTGTTCTCTCTCTCTCTCTCCTCCCCTGCCTGCCTCTCTCTTCCTCTGCTCTCCCTTCCGCGGCGCTGCTGCTTCCTCGCCACGCCAGAGCGGCGCACAGACCCCACCAAATCTCTCGCCGCCGCCTTCTTCGCCGCACCGGACGCCGGACCCGAGCCCTGCCACCGCTTATGGAGGACAGACGGGGCCCGCTCGCCGAGAGATAGGGGCGGCGCGGCGGGCGGCGCGGCCGATCGGCGGGGCGGAGGGGAATGAGGGCGCCGCAGGAGCGCACCATGAGGGATCTCTACGATCACACGCCGCACAAGGATCTCGCGCCGCGCGAGGTGCGTCCCGCATCCGCAACTGCCCTATCGGGTACACGTTGTGGGGGGTGGTTGTTGCTGTTCCCCCCCGCGCGCATAGGATATGATGACGAGATGGGATGGGGGGTGGGGGATTGGATTTGATTGGATTCATCGTGTTGTGGGTTCGGGGATTCGAGGTTTAGTAACCGCCCATGCGCATGCGATTTGTGGGTTCGTTACATCTCTTTTCCTCCTCCCGTTCGAAGGTGACGCGGTTTCGCCCAGAGGCGAATCGATTTTGATTGAATACTCTGGTTCCATTTCCCCGTTCGATTTGGGATGCTCTTTTCGCGTCGATTTAGGGTCGAATCGAATAGATTTGAAGGCTTTTTTGATGCGATTTTGCTGTTTAATGCTGCGGTTCCGAAGGTTTGGTGATTGATGCGTTTTCGCTTCTGCTCTCCAGGAACCAGCGGAAGGGCGTGGCGGAGGACGCGCCGAGGGGTCAGGGCGCCGCGAACTGGTCGCCAAGATGGAGGTGAGCCTTTGTGGCATGTGGTTTCCCCTGTATATGCACGGAAATATTCTGCTCCGGAGAACTTTTTTGAGAATGCGATTGCGCCCTGTTTATCCTATCCTCCAATGTCCAGAAGCGATTTCAATCTAGGTGGTTCCTCTTCGCTAGCGTTTTCTAGGCCTCCAGTTTAGTTGTGGTAGTAGTAGATACTTTGATCGGTGATTCGGATTCCATAATGCTGCAGTTAAAGGATGTGTCAGTACTCGAGTCGCGTAGCTTCTGCTCTTTGCTAGAGTTATTCTCTCTAGGGAAATGGTCTAGCAAGACATGTGGGCTTGTGGTGCGCTTTGATGGTCATTTTTCTTGTTTTATGCGATGCTGTGGTGACTTATGTTTTTCGAGTGAACATAATGTGTAAAAAGTTGTGTAGAATTCATGTTCTGTAGTCATGTCTAGACTTGTGGTCGAACAGTCCATTTTCTAAAACACCTCCATATTATGTTAACTGATGCAACTACAAATCAAGTAGTAGGGCAGCATGCCTAGTGCATGCAGGTACTGTAATAATGCAGTAGTGCACGGTAATTCCTTTCAGGCATTCATTCTTGTTTGCTGCTGTCCATGATAATGATTGTTTTAGACTAATATTGATTTGTATGTGCCAGGAAAAGACTATAGTTAGGAAAAGACTGGTATCAAACGATAAGTCTGGCACCTGTAATGTCTGTTATGCGCCTTGTTCCTCCTGCCTACACCGAGGTCTTGCACATGTGGATTCAAATATTGACTGTGGATCATCTCAAACATGTTCCACAAGGTCAGAGATAAAAAATAATTCTCTCACTCTTGGTGAGAAAGGGGTCCGCAATAGGGAAGATATTGACGATGAATTCAGTGCTGCCTCCAGCAATGCTTCCTACTCGGAAACTGGTGGAAATAAAGCGGCCACAAGATCATCCATTGCAGAGGATTCTTCAGAAGTTGACATGCCAACGAAGCGTAGGAGGATATCAAACCAAGATATGAAACTATCTAGAGCAGAATACAATGATGACAGCAACTCATGTGTTACTGGTATGCCAGTGGAAGGCAAACTTCTTCTGGAGAAGAAAATGCTATCGACTTCTGCATCTAGCCGTGACTTAACTGTTAATGGTTATAAAGACAGCAGCATTGCTAGTCACGGCAGATTAAGAAAGCAACATATTGATGAATCTAAAGAAAAGAATGGATCTGATGTTATCTATCTGAGCTCTTCTATGACCAAAAAGTTGATGCGAACCCAGTCCTCTGTCAGTGCGTCAAAAGGATTATCTCCTAAGAGGCAAGCTCATGAGGTTGGAGAACCACAAGAAAATTTGTCTCGTCAACGTTGTGAGAAGACTCTTCTACAAAATAATATCGTGGAGCAACCACTAAAATCAAATCCTGGTGTAGATGCTGGTGACAACAATGGCATGCTGGCTGGTTGCAGTGCAAGTACCAGAAATGAAAAAAAATCTGGATTCTCACGGAAAGATCTTGAAAACGACACCTCATGCTCAAAAGATCAAATTCAAGAACATGCTGCTGCTCAGACTATTGATGATGCTAAGAGGAATGGGGCTGATAAACAAGACTGGGATCAAGATTCGTCAATGGATATATCTAGCGACGGAGAGTTGAATATACAGAATGATGTGACGACAGACTGTGGGAACTCAGAAGGCTTAATAGATGTAAGCTACTCCTTTATCCTTTTTTTTTTCCCTTCCAATGCTGTGCCCCTAAAAAGATGCAAAGTTTGCTAGCATTTTGACATCTAATATTTAGATGAACCTAATTGTCACTGATGTCTCATGTCTGGATTGGGTGCAAAAAAGGGTCCGTCATATCTTAATTATGGTGTTTGAGTGCTAGGCGGTGGGATGGTTCCAGGTCCTAAACACGGCTAAGTGGTGCACCTATGCAGGCTAGTTGGGCACCTAGGCGGGCAATTAGAGCTATCTTTTAGCACTTTTGCTAGTTCGTAAAGTCTTATTCATTGGGTGTTGAACACATTTTCTTAGCATTGCACATGCTATGTACAGGAATGGAGCAGCTCTTAGTGGCAATGTTAGGCCGAGCATTCAACCTTAATTTCATCGCTTCTCTATTAGCCTTCTGTTAGAACAATTACTGAACTCTTTTGCATGGAACTTAACATTGAACTGGTTTAAGTATTTTGCTCAGCTTTGTGTATAGTATCTGCTGTTCTGGAATGTAGTTCGCAGCCATAGGTAGTTGCTGAGTTTTTTATGAAATGTTTCTGTATATTGGTTGCCCATTTGGGCTAGCAACCTGATATAAAATGGTAAAGAATCAAGAGTGTAATATTATACAAGCAATGGCATCCACTTAACCAAACCTAAGTACTAGGTACTAGGTAGATTCTTCCTCCGGTTTTATATTGTTGACACCGTTGACTTTTTGAGTTACGTTTGACCGTTCGTCTTATTCAAAATATTAGCTTAAATATTCAAAATTATAAGTTATATTTCAATTTCCTTTAGTAATGGAACTAATCATAACAAATCTATGATAGTTTTTAAAATATTTTGAATAGGACGAATGGTCAAACGTAACTTAAAAAGTCAACAGCGTCAACAATTTAAAACTGGAGGGAGTAGGTTTATACTGTGCCAGCAATTATTTTTTATCCAGCAGCAGAGGGTCATCGAGACCAACCTGGATGCTCACCTCAAGGTGCTAGGTTTAAGATCTTAGGATTTTTTTTTTCTTTGAATTTAAGAACCTAGGAAGCCAATAACAGTAGCAAGTTTAAGCTCATGAATTTCAAATTGCCATCATCAAGCATGATACAATACTTCCAAATTGCATGTGTTATCAGCTAAATATGGAATATTCCATATTTAGCTGATAATGCATTTCTAAAGAGTTCAAACAGAATTCTCAGTAATTGTTGTAAATTGGAACGAAATCAACAACCTATCTCAGTATTGTTCTTGTTTCTTCAAGAGAATAACAAGACTATTTTGCATGGTTCCGTTTCATTGGGTGTATCTTATTTGTTTCCATGAATTCATGAAATATGTTGCATGATAGTTTGGCTGTTAATATGCCAATTTTGTGCTTTAACAATGCTTATTTTCTTACCTAAGGATACATTTATCAAACACTTCTTGACTATTTATAATCAGCAGGCCTTTATTTTGATCTAACTGCATGTCATTTTTGTTGGTCAAAATTTATGTGTCTGGCTTGCATTGATCCAGGTTAATGTTTGCGATATATGTGGAGATGTTGGTAGAGAATATCTTCTGGCTACATGCACTAGATGCTTCGAGGGGGCTGAGCATACGTAAGTTAAATTCTGTTGTGACTCTATTTCTGTAAAATTATGGTATGCTGTCTACAGCCTTGTCCTCACGGATGTCAAGTCAATCTTCTTGCAATGAAAGTTATGTTGGCTATGCTTACCAGCAATATTTTTAAGACATGCAGCGGCATGGCGCTATATATTATTGAACCTGGACTCACACAAAATAATCTGCTCGGGAATATTCTAGCAACACGCATGTACAGAAGTCAATTTTCTTTGCCATGGTGTACGCATAATTGTTAATTCATCAGGGTGAATGGATGCAATATTATTAATTCATCAGGGTCAATGGATTGTGAAGTAAAGGAATTGCATTGTTGGTTGTTTAGATTTTTCGACTAGCCTAGCAGTTGTATCATAATTTCTTAGCTACATATTTATAAGGTAAAAATTTTAGACATCATCATATATTACACGGATATGTCAGTGCTAACTGTTATTTATTTTTGACTAGTTACTGCATGCGAGTGAAGTTGGATAAAATTCCAGATGGTGAATGGTTATGCGAAGAATGCCAGCTTAAGGACTATAAAAACAAAGCAAGATGCAAAGATGGTGTTCGGGCTATTAATATTTCAGAAGGAAAGAAACAAAACTCAGAAAATCAAAGGAACCCTAAGGCGTTGCGAGTTGTTGTGCCTAATTTGGATGCTCCACAAATCAACTGTAGCACACCAACAGCTGAACAATGTGTTGCTAAGAATAAAAAATCGTGTTCAGAGTCAGCTGATACACAACCACGGCAAGTGAGGGTTACCACTTCAGCTGCTGAAAGATTGGATGTGAAGAACAAAAATGTATTAAGTATGGCAAACCGTAAGAAACTGCAAGTTGTAACATCTGATTTGGAAGCACGGCCACATACTAGTGGAATACCAACGCCTGGCAGTTCAAACAAGAAAACTCAAAGTTCAGAATTTATGTTAAACCGCAAGAAGTTGCGAGTTTCTACTGATATGGAATCACCATTGTCAAGTGAAGGACTGAGGAGTCCACCTATATCATGTAAGAGACAGGCAGAGAATACTTCGTCTCCTAATCCTAGGCTTTTCAAGGCGAACAGCCTTAAAAAACATGACGGCTTCTCTCGCGAGACCTCATTTAAGAAATCAAACAAGGGAAGTTTAAGTTCACTTGATAACGGTCCTGTGAGGATTGCTCAGGCAGTCAAAAGTTCTCATACATTATCGCGGTCTTATTCCATGGGAAGCATGTTGAATGCTAAAACACCAGTTCCTTCTCCAAGAGGTTTGAGAAAATCCCTTTTTAGTATTTTGTTTGCAAAATATTCATTGTTTCCATTGTTGTTCATTTTAATCTTGATTGGGTTGTCACCTCCTCAACAGGCCCTTTATCAAAGCAACTGTCATTCAACAGCTCAAACAATGTGCCAAAGGTCAAACAGTTGGCTGAAGGTGTGGCGAGCAAGTTGAGGCCTGTGAAACATTCTCCAAGAGACCTTAGAGATCATGGGCCCATAAAAAAATTTATGAAATCTGGATCTTTTAAATCTGAGAGTTCATTTTGCAAAGATGCTGGCTCATCAAAACAAAAGCAGTCATTTCATATGTCACAGGATGAAAAACCAGTAACAATGAAACCCATAAAAGAAAAGAATATGATGGAAAGAAGGGCTTCCTTTAATTTAAAAAAACCAAACATTCCTTCATCCCCAAGGCCTGACAGTTCCATGAAGTCATCCCCAAGGCCTGACAGTTCCATGAAGTCAGGGGAAAGAAAACTTGACCAGGATATTTCGAGGCCTGGTACAAGCATACTTAAAAGTAGCAAGAAACCTGGTAAGCTTGTCATTTATTAGTACCTTTTCTGGGTAATTTTTCGCTGTTCCCTTTTTTGATTCTTTTTTGGTCTATTTGCACTAGGAAATGTTGAAAAGGAGAGTTCTGATTTGTCTAAAAGCGATAAGCGTGAAATTACTGTGCATCAAAAGCCAGCAGGATTTGTGTCTGGGAAAGATGTTTATACAGAGAATATACCTGATCCACCGATTTCATCCCAATGTGTCAAAAAGGATGAAATTACTGTGCATCAAAAGCCAGCAGGATTTGTATCTGGGAAAGATGTTTATACAGAGAATATACCTGATCCACCGATTCCGTCCCAATGTGTCAAAAAGGATGAAATTACTGTGCATCAAAAGCCAGCAGGATTTGTATCTGGGAAAGATGTTAATACAGAGAATATACCTGATCCACCGATTCCGTCCCAATGTGTCAAAAAGGATAGCTCAGATGATGTCAAGGGTGATTCAATTGTTTCGGTGAAAGATGGTAATGCAATGCAAACTGAGCCTCCTGAGGTCCTCCCTACAACACCTGATGCCATGACATTGGAGTCAGATTTGCACGATTTAGCGCCAAGAGTAAGTGCCTTGGATGATTTGGCTTTTAAAGTGGAATGCTGTGAACAAAAGCCTTTGGAAAGCACAGTAAATGGCTCCTGTAAATCTGTAGAGGCAGCTCAAGCCTCAGATGACACATTGCCTAAGAGCCTACATGGTCTTCCGATGATACATAATGGATACCCCACTGATGACAAATTGGATAAACCCAATTTGAAGCAGGAAGTTTTTCTTGATGAATCAACTCCTGAAAATCTTTCAAGAGATTTTGTTATTCCCGAACAGTCTTACCTCTGGCAGTATGATCTCTCCCCTTCTTCCTTTATTCCCGAAATCATTTACGGATTGTTTAAATGTAAATCACTTTTATTTCAGGGGTAGCTTTGAGGTTTCAAGACATGGAAACTCCCCAGAAATATTCGATGGGATTCAGGCTTACTTGTCTAGTTGTGCCTCGTTCAAAGTACGTGAAGTAGGCAAACAGTTACCTCACAAAATTCAGCTAGCAGAAGTTCCCCGACATGCCTCATGGCCACTGCAGTTTAAAGAAATAAATCCGACTGAAGATGACATTGCCCTTTTTTTCTTTGCTAAGGATGCTGAAAGGTATTGCTTTCCTCATATTTCACTACTTGATTAGTTCTGTCCTCTATATACTAGCTGACCTTCCAGTCTCAAACAGTTACGAAAGAGCATATGCAAAACTCTTGGAGGACATGGTTCTTGGTGATTTATCCCTCACAACAAATATTGGTGGCACCGAACTTCTCATTTTCCCATCAGATAAATTGCCTCAGAGGACTCAACGTAAGGTTTATTTTTGTTATTGTCGCTGTCTCTTGGTAAGATAGTTCGTATAATGGACTCCGTTTGATATTTTTTTCAGGTTGGAATGGTTTACTTTTCTTTTGGGGCATTTTTTATGCCCGGAAAGCAAGTTGTCCGCCAGAGCTTCCTGTCACAGAGACAAACAATTGTTCAGTTGAACCTGTCACTGCACCTGTCATCAAGCATGAAGTGGGTTCCCCTAAGGTGCTTCAGTCTTTGGGTATAGATTTGAACGAGTGCCCTTATGATGATTCAGCCGACCTGGCTGTATCACTTGGATCGGAGATGGAAAAGTCTGGTGCATCTGTACATCAGAATATTTTGCTGAATTCATGCGAGATGCATCAGGAAGAGACTGCAGCCCCCAGACAGATTGTTTTGGGTCATGCTACTGCAGCTCCCTGTGGAACCCATCTTCCCTCAATCCCAACAGGACACGATTGTGACATGATTAAGAATTATCCAAGTTCTGCAAAAGGTGGTTATCATTTTTCATGTAATGGGACTACTGATCATTCCTGCAGATCACCTTTGCCTGTTGTCTTATTTTCTTATTTCCTTCATTTCAGGTATCATAGGAATAGCAGGTACTGGCGCTGGCAACATTGAGGAGGAAGGCTTTTGTCGGCCGGAAGCTCTGTTAAGTGCTGCTCTAAAAGCAGGTGCAGTTAGATCAATCTCGGATGAAATAGTAGTTAAGAAGCAGGCTTTCGAGCCCTCTGCAGAAGTATCCCCATGGCATTTTAATGGGTCAAATATTTCTGATGATCCAAACAAGTTAATTCCTAAGTCGGGCATTGATTTGTCGGATTCTGATTCCAGCTACAAAAGGCAAAAGACTTCTCACGGAAAGCACTCTGCTAGTTTTGAAGATGGACAACTGCCTAATAAATGCTTGTCCAAGATACACCCCTTACCAGCTGGTCAGCACAATGCATTCGGCGATGCACAGTATACTTACAGGGGTTCCTCAGATCCTAGCTCCCTTAAGAAACCCATCCCTGATCATATCATCCATGTTCTTTCATCAGATGATGAAGACTCCCCAGTACCTAGTCCTAGCTTGAATAATAAGGCATCACTGAAGGCAGATGAGGGCTCCTCCCCTTTATTGTCCCTATCCCTGTCTACAGCGACAACAAAGCATAATCTTGCTGGTTCAAATATTGGAGAAGATGAACCATTGTCTCTATCTCTTGGGCTCCCTGTTGTTGTGGAAGGGAATCGAGTTTTGGAGATGAAGCAGTTTCTGCCAGAGAAGCCAGGCATAAACACTTAATGCTTCTTTAGATATGCGAGTGTACAGTTTCGTGTGTTTAGCTTTATGGAGTTGAGTTAGGCAGGTAGAAGTATAGTATAGCTGTTAAATTATGAACATTTGTTTTCTTCACTGTTCTATGCATCTGCTATTGTTAGCGATGCTGTTATGGTGATGGTACTCTGCAGTATTCTATGTGATATATGGTATTAGTTTCCCAAGGACTCGATTGGTATGACATAAAGCATAGATCAGAATGTGAAGGTTTTATAAATGTAATTATGCGTGGTTATAACTTATACTAACATAAGGTTATTTCAGGTGTGTGCATCCTGTCTTGTGGTGTATCATCACAATAAATTTATTTTGTGCTATTAGCTCTCGTCAGTCACTAGGATTTAGATTGTGTTATTCGCTGTATTTTGCATTTTCATCTTGGCATGCAGGATGTACCAAAGCAAATTCCAATGTGGGCTGAAGACCTCTTGCATGCTTCTGTACGGTACATCTATTGTTTTTACCACTAGTATTTTATACAATGGTTGCATGCATTTTGCAATTCCTTAATATTTTTCCATTAATTTTATATTTGGAAGGTTTTGCCATAAGAACAAAGCATTTGATGGGACAAGGAATTGAAGGATGACGTCTTTCAAACTTAATGTGAGTTCAAGTTTTTATAAATTCCATTCATGGTAATTAAGTCTGGTGTTGGGTATGGTCTGTGTGGTTGCATTTTTCTTCGAGAAATTTCCTTATTTACCATTCCAAAATTACACTTGTTCCTTATTTTCCATTGAAACTTTAGGTTTGCTTTATCTGCCATCCAATCCAAACTGATTCCTTATTTACCATCCTGACCAAAATTTTCCGATAATGGTGAAAATGTCCGTGCCCTTCACGTTCCTTTCAGCCTTGTCTCTTCTCCCCCACATGTTAACTTCCTCTTTTTGAGCCCCTTCTTGGCTTCTTGGGGGCAGCGCAGCATGTGGCGCATCCGGGCTGCTAATGCCCCCCAGCTTCATTTTCTCCCTCAATGCCATGCAGTCAACTCGACAGGGCCTAGTCTTTTTGACTGTATGAGTGAACAGTGGATACCGGATTTTGTCTCCACCGACAAATCCTTTAGTTAAAAACTCAGGATTCAAGGGTTAGGAGTCGATCTGTGCGTTCGCAATCCCTTTGTGACGCATTTCCACTGCGCCTCTACTCTCGCTGCTCCTGGAGCCCATGCGGTCTATCCAGGAACTTAGGCCCCTGTTTGATAACAATTAGTTCTTCTGGACTGTGTTATTTATCAGTTTTTGAAGCTTGTTCGTCAAAACTTTTACATCAGAGCAAATTCCGCACACAGCTGTGTGCTTTCTCTACACAGGGTTTGTACATTTCTTCCTGGCTAGTTCAAAAGATAGGCAAGCTGTTCTTTTTTCTTCAAGTTCTGAACCAGCTCATTTGTTCTTGGTTGCCTGACTTCTCAGAATGCTTATGTTTCGACATGAGAGAAGAGACAACATCATGCTCTCTTGATAATTCTTTTATATTAGTTGTGGGTTCTTAGTTTGTTACATGGTGTGGTAATGGTATGAAGGGGGAAACAAAAATTTGACCATCTAGGGGCAATTGCGTCTTTTCTAGTCCAATCCATGCCTCAAATTAACAGCAGTGGTGTGGCATCAGTTTTGGATTGGATGGCAGATAAGGCAACTCTAAATTTCGATGGTAAAACAAGGAACAAGTGATACTCTATATCCGGTTGTTAATTTGGAGTATTTTGGATGGTAAATAAGGAAATTTCTCTTTTCCTTTAGAAAGCTAAGTTACCATTTTCTTTCATACTCTGTATCAGGTTGTTACTTAGGGTGTTTGATTGCTGAAGGACTCCTTCCTTAGCAGGCGGTTCACTACTAGCCTGCGTTCCTGCCTTGCCTTCCTACAGGGACCACACAAAAAATCATATCATTCATGGCATTCATTGTTCCCTGCGGAAGTATCACTCCTGCCTTACCACACCTTTTTACTGCTATGCTTGGAGCTTAGTGCTCATATGAGGATGGTATATGAGCAATATTACTGTTCACATTTTGGAGCATTGCATTCCCTTTTTATGAACTATATGATACGTAAAATCTGCACTTGGCACATCATTTACTTTCGATGGTGGCAACAATTCCCCTTCTTGAAATGGTTCTAGCCTTCTAGGTTCTTGAAATGGATGCTTGTGCCCCGGGTAACCTCTGAGTCACCCATTTTAAACCCCCCCCCCCCCCCCCCCCCCCCCCCCGCGCTGGTAAGAAAGATTACTGTTGTCTCACAATAATAGGCATCATGGTTTGTGTTCTAGCAGGTTCTAAACACAGTTATCTACTAGATTATATATGAATTCATCAGTCTCTTGTCCAAAAAACATTATATTGCATTTGGATTATCACAGAGCCTAGTTCTTCGTACTGGAACCTGGCATGTATAGGTGTTTGTTTAGCCTAGCATAATAGTGTATTTCATCTTTTAATGTTTCAACATACATCCAGATTTCTTGTCACAAGCTTATGTTGCTGCCCCACAATGAAGAGAGTTTGGGCTTCCTTCATCCTTCAATTGAAAGCCTTGTGTTGTTATGCAGCTTATGTTACTCCCGGGTTCGAACTTCATTATCCTAATCCTTGAGCTACAGAAAGTATATTATTTGCAACTCTGCCTTCACTACATGTAAACTCAGTCCAGGCACATACTGTGTTTACAGTCATTTGGTTCAATTTCCATTATCTGCACTCATTTTGAAGTTAGATCGCGGTGCATCTGTTGCTATTTCTTCCGAGTGAATATCTTGAATTGTTTGGCAACTTAATGACAGTCATTTGTATTAGGCAATGAGCCGTTTATTATTTATCGCGGCCCTCTGGATATCGATTTTACTAATGCAGGAGGAACGGGTTGACAGAAGGTGATCGTAGATATGATGGCAAGATTAAATGATTAATGAATGATGGTTCTGAATAGTGTTAAGCTGCAGTGTTTATGGCTTTTGGTGGTGGAAGACGAGATGCTTCCTATATACTCTCATTTGCGTTGTTGATGGAATGCCACAAGGGTCTGGTCGCCCGTCAGTTTCGGTCAGCAGCCCAACGCATGAATAACTTCACGGGGCAGGACTAACGGAACGCAGTGGTTAGGCTTACCGTGGAACATGTCTATCTGGGCTCTCGTTTTTTGATGTGTCATGAATACGGAGTATTGTATTTACGTTTAATTGTTTTTTAACGGTCCAGTCAAAGACAAAGTGGTTGAATCACAAAAATACTGTTGGTACAATCTTTTGTAGACATCAGTAGGGGTAAGTTCAACTCTGGACTCTTGTGGGAGCTCATGGCCTAAAGAAATTGGGCTTGGGTCGGCTGCTTGGTCAAACCTGAGCACTGTTTTAGGTCTTTTTAGGTTTTTGTTATTCATAAGTTAAAAATACATTGTATTGGTTTAAACCCCTCTTGTCTTGGTCCAGCTTGAGGGGTCCTTGTACGGACCATTTATTCTTTTCTATAATATAAAGTTACGCAATTCTTCAACGTATTCGAGAAAAAAAAAGAAAAAAAAGGGATAAAGTGAGCGTGTCCACGAGAGTGAGTGTTCGTGCCTAAGTGAAACACATGTAAAGGTTTGTACAGTGTTTTGAAAAAGAAAATTCCAGATGTTTATAGCTCAGAAATGATCGTTTGCTCACTTATTGAATCCGCACCTCCATCATCCCATTCGTTCTCCTCTCTGCTATCGGGCACCGTTTGCGTACTTCATCTCGAGTTGTCATGGTCAGAAGCATACCTTGAAAAACCTATACACCAACGCCTGTGACTTCGGACTTTTCAGGTATCATGTTTGGTGCAAACCTGAAAAACGGATGGTTACAACTTACAAGCATTACGAGCGGTTGTGTATCGACTCCTGAGGACATGTGTTAATGCATCGTTGGTTGGACGGGAAGCAAATTCGGCGGCACACTGCTGCGCAAAAATGCCTACCGCGTCCAACAGAGTGTGTTCATGTGTGGGTTACACTCCGGACGGGCTAACCAAAGATTGTAATTCGGCTGACATTTAATACAACCTCTTGTGTTTTGCTAAAAAAAAAAAACTTTGGATGAAGTCAGAGGAAATCTTGCATTCGAATCTTCAAAGTAATTTTGTCACAATCATCCAGTTAATGCATAAGGTGAGGTCTGGTATGATATCTTTTGGATGAAGTCGGAGGAATGTACTACTTCAATATCTTATGCATTTCAATATTTTCATAAAAAAAATGTAAATGCTATATTTGAAATGTTGAAATGTAGTCTTCAATAAAGTTGAATGCACAAAATCAATAACAATGTGTTGGAGAAAAATATCAATAATAACAAAATGGAGTTAGTAATATCTGAAAATTAATAATATCTAAATACTGCATGTGCCTCTTCCATCAAATCCGCACTGGGCCGAGACAGAACAAACCAAGACGAGAGAACCCAACAAAGAGGACATGGAGGAGGAAATTAAGATAAACTTTTTTTTTTGACACAATATGAAATGTTGAATGAGCATGAAGTGAGACATATTATGATGAAAGTTTCGCCAAAAAAACATAGTACAATGAAAAACATAGACAACTACAGGTAGCAAATAGCATGAGCAATAATTGGTTACCTGATTCAACACAATGCAAATTTTTGATATGCGCATATGTAACGAATCATGATAATTAAGTCCTAGTAATTAAAAAGGCAATAATATAGTAGTTCGATCAATTACGAGGACAACTTTATTCGAGCTCTCTCCTAGCAAGGATAAGTTTTTAATTGGCAGTTGACATATTCCTCAAACGCATGTTAGCTAACGATTTCAACAATGATACGGCTGACTTCTTCCCTGAACACCAAGCTAGTTCACATAATACATCTCTTCATATAATACATGATGACATGCTACTGTATGGTGCATGCAACGTTACATACAAATGAATTTGAATAGTTCTCACAGAACTGGAAATGAACCTTATATATACAAGAAAGCTACACAAATATACACCATCATAAGGGGGAAAGATAGAAAACCGCAAAGCAACTATTAATACCCATGGCTCAAATTCATCGCCATTCTGAGAGATGGACTAACCATTATAACCGTTTCATGACAGCACGTATAGATGAAACGCTGCAACTATACTGGAACTGATGCCGATGAGTGACCCTTTTTGCAACAACCAAACAGCGAGCAGAGCCAGGACCAGAAGGTCCTACCATCTGTTGTTATCTTCTGACCTCCTTCCCTTGCAGCGACCATTTCAGCCATATAATTAACCACCTCCTGAAATGCAGAAAAAATGTTATTCAAAAGTTACAAGAATATTAGCATGGATAACATAATAACATTGCATAGCATACCTGTGCCCCTAATTTTACGACTTCTCTTGGTGGTACCTCCAGTGGAGTTTCATCAGCATGAAATGCACGTAACTTTGAGAGAAGCCTAAACGAATCTGGCAGTACATGTATCTGGTTACTACTGATGTCCAACTCCTCTAGCATCTCAAGATTACCTATTGATCTCGGTAGTGTTCTTAAGTCAGCAAAGTTCCTGCTGACATTCAACTTTACAAGGCTGGTTGCAAAGCCAATATTCTCAGGGATCACTTCAACTTCATTGAAACTGACATCCAGCTCTCTCAATCTGGAAAGCGAACCAATTGTTGTAGGCAGGCCTTTGATTCTGTTGTAGTGTAATGTGAGAATTTCCAGCTTCTCCAACTTCCCAATAGCTTCTGGAAGGGCTTTTAGCTGATTGAAATCTAACCTGAGCTCCACAAGTGAGGTGCAAGATCCAATAGTATAGGGTAGCTCCTCAAGCTCGTTTGTCTCGACAAGTAATCTTCTCAGATTTGTCAACTTTCCTAAGCAATCAGGAAGGACTCTCAACATATTCGAGCTAAGGTCAAGATTAGCCAGGTTCGTGAGATTTCCAAATGATGCAGGAAGAGTCTTGAGCTGGTTTGAATGCAAGTCAAGATCAATTAGGCTGGAGAGTTCCCCAAAGGTATCAGGCAGATTGATCAGCTGGTTTGAGTGGAGGTCAAGCTTTGTCAAGTATCTGAGGCTACCAATTGTTGACGGCAGTGCCATTATTCTATTCTCAGATATATCAAGCTCTGTAACATCCTGTAACTTCCCAAGCGAGACAGGGAGCCACTCGATTTGGTCTACCAGCTTTCCCCGGAGATTGAGCTCTGTATTCCCTTTCTTTGCTGATGACTCTATTAGGCTTGCCACTTGGATAAGGCTCAACTTTTCCGTGTCACTACCTGCTGAAAGTTGACATGCCAATTAGTATAGTACAAATAATGAAGCCTAAAACAACAATTACTCTTAAAAACATGTCGTTTTGCATAAGTATGGCTAGGCCTAAACTTGAAATTAAACAAAATCAAGTGACCAGTTGTTCATTATTCATCACGAGAAATCAGACCACCTCCTATCCATATAAAATAGGTGCAAGCCAAGCATGCACTTCCTAGTAGTGGGGTCCAGCACAGACCAACAAGGGACGGTCCCCACTCCCCATACAACCTGCATTTGACTTAACGCATGATTCTGGTGCCAAGTTTAAAACTGGTGAAGGAAAGACTCCTTACAAGTAACTATCATCACAATAACCGGTGTGATGCAACAGCTTACTTGTACAACTATATAACCCAAAAAAAGTGAAAGGTCAGTGTAGATTATCTTTACATATCATAACTAGATAATCCAATAATGTGGACTAATAGCATTGCCCAGGCCTAATATTTAAAAATTTCTACTAGTACGTGGACACAGAATTGTGGTAAATAGCATGGCCTATGCCTCATATCAGTTGGACAGTATAAAAACTGAACCAATAGTACCATGGTGTAGTACAAATTGCCATGGGACGAAATAGGATTTCTATTGTTTATCTAGAAAAAGCACTGGCAGCAACAAAATTAGTGGGCCCGTCGTTACAGCCACTTAACTATTTCATTCTTGTGAGTTTCCTTAACAAAGTTGCCTAGCGTAACTAACATAGAGAATCATCACAAAATTGCATGACTGTTTCCCATATTTCCAGTTACAATTAATTAGTGATGAACTACAGATAAGGAATAAATCCTAGTAATTATAGCTGAACCAATACTCTCATGACATACTACGAATAAGCCAACTATAAAAAAACTGGATGTGGGATGTGAGATCACCCGCATCAAATTTAATGACGTTTCTGCTGGACTGATACAACCATTAGATTATAGTGGAACTTTCCTTAACAAAACAGTGTAGTGTGATTGAACTAGCGCCTCTATACATCTAGACCAGAATAGATACGGGGTGACTACAATTCATGAATAGAACATCCAGACAAGTCAACAGAAAACACACAAACAAATATTCAGATAAAACTCAACATAACGCACAATACCTTGAATTGAGCCAAAATTTGGTGTTATATATGAAAAGGATGAGCACAATACCTGCCGAACTAGCACGACGCAGCGACGAGACGGCCTTTGATTCCAAGCCCAAGCCGCCCTTGCTTCCGCGGTCTATCTCCACGGCCGCTGCGGTCACCGCCGCCTCCTTCCGCTTGGCCTCCACCTCGACGACCTCGTCGGCGACCGCACCATCACGCCCGCCTCCGCCACCGTCGTCGGGGGACACGACCCGCGAGGCCTTCTGGATGAGGTCGTCGAACACCTTGAACCGCCGCTCGAGCTCGAGCACGTGCGCGGCCTCCTTCCGCTGCTGCAGGGCGCGGAGCCGCACGGCGTTGCGCCTCGCCTCGCCCAGCACGGCGATGAGCTCATCCGGCACGGATTCCTTCCCGGCACCCGCCCGCGCCCGCGCCGCCGCCTCCTCCCGCGCGATCTCGGCCAGGCGCGCCTCCTCCTCCGCGTCCGCCGAGGCCAGCACGGCTGCCGCCGCCTCCACCTCCTCCACCGCCGGACGCGGCGGAAGCTCCCGGTACAGCCGCGTGAGCTCCTCCACCGCGTCCGCCATCGCCGGCGTCATCCCCGCCGCCACCATCCGCGTGTCTCGCACGCCTCGCACTCCACTCGAAGACACACAGAGAGAGACAGACAAGACACAGGGAGAGTGATGCCGCGGCGGCGCTGGTGGAGCGCGTATAAAAATGGAAACCAAAAGGGCTTAATTGCAAAGACAAGTGTTCCGATTCGAAGCGCTGGAGAGGGCGGGGTTGCCGTTCGAAATAACTGCGAGGGGGTCATACGCAAATAGGGGTGGCCGCCGGCTGGGCCCACGGATTAGCTGTCAGCGCACCGGGATGTCTCCGGTAGGATCTGGAACAACGGGACCGGATTTCACCCTCCTGTGGTCACTCCTGTGTCCGATCGCCGCGCCCGCTGCCAAGTGACTTCACCTTTTTACGAACTGATGAGATCGCGAAGATTTTTGTCACTACCACTTTATTACCGGTAGTCCTTACCGTAATTGGCTTTATTTACTGCGACCGGTGAATCGGCACGTACCTAACAAGTTGTGAAGCTTTTTTTTGGCGAAGGAGTTGTGAAGCTCTATGAATGATAGCAGTACTAGATTAGATACGTAGTTAGGCTAATGCCAAAGAGGCAATCGGAGCCACGTGTACTTGAGGGTCACGAGCTGGGGAGGGTGGAAGAAATCTGGAAGCTCTGGGGACTTCGTCGCTGCGAATCTGCATGTTCTCTTCCTTGTTTCTGCTTTTTGTTTATGGTCAGCACCATGTGTGTTGTTACAGGCTGCCTTTGAATGAGTGACAGTAATACGAGCAAGATTTTCACTTGGGTGCAATCGACGACAACTAGCTTGTCTAGGGACAATACTGGAGGCCGCCGGTTTTGGCAGGTTACCCTCGTGTGTATCGGGTGGTAAAGAAAGCATATCCTGAGCCGCTGGTCTCGCGGTCTTACGTACCAGAAGCAGGCAAAAATCTGCAGACGGCACTGTCCGAGGAGAAAAATGCCGCTTCAGATGGTCGTTAGCCGACTCCAGGTTGGAATATGAGCCGAGCAGAGCTCTCTGTCAACGCTTGGGTTTTTCAATCGAGCGCTTTGCTCACTGCTGAAGTCATCGTAGTTTACTTTCAGTTCGAACATGACTCTACGGTCGAATTAAGGACATGCATACCATTCTGATTGATTATTGTGCCTTCTCTTCTTGCTTTGAGGACGGTTTCGTTGGAGCGGGAAACAGCCAAAGTGCCGGACAGCGCCTCGAAAAAAAAAAAAATGCCGGACAGCGCCAATTAGGAAAAAGAATGGAGATGCGGGGGATCGAACCCCGTGCCTCTCGCATGCAAAGCGAGCGCTCTACCATTTGAGCTACATCCCCTTTCGCTTGGAGTTTATTTATTATTTATATTGATTGATTTAAATTTTAGATACTGATGTTGGAACAGGCTGGCAGGTGCCAAGGCCCACCGGATTGGAAAGTGCTTAAGCTTTCTTAATTGTTTAGGTAGTCAAACTTTCAGAGTATTAGTTGATAGCATTACAAGATTGGTGCAAAATTAATAACGACGCACATGCCGGGCACCAAGGAAGAAATTAAAGAGATAAACCATCTACCTAACCTCTCTCTTTTTTATCCTTCTGCGATGGAGCTCTCGGGAGCTAAGTCCACTGTCATCCTTGTCGTTACGGAAGGCGCCAATGGAGAGGTTGCCATCAGTGCCACGCCGGGCAGGGCCCCTTCCACGGCCATCATCAATGATTATATATGGCTCTCCGTATTTATGTTCCTCTATTTCCCTTCTCTAAAAGGAATATTCTGTCCTGGTCATTAAGATTTTTTTCTCTAAACCAATTTTTTCCGCACCCATATTTCCTCTATATTGTTCCTCTATCCCAACTACCACATATTTTATTCAACCATCTCCAACTACCATCTCATTTTAACAAACACATTTCTTCATAACACAATCATTTATAATAGTTATTGTAAATACTAAAAAATTCTAAGGGTCTTTTATAAATGTCCTAGACACAGAAAAAATCGTAAAAATTACAAGATAATATAAGGGTCGATTTGCAAATTTTCTATACTACTTCTTCCTCTTCGTCTCCGCTGGCCGGCATCTCGATCCCCGCCGCGCGGCTCCCGCCGGTCTGCTCTCGCCGGCCGCCGTCGGGTCCGCTCTCACCGGCGCTCACCCTCCCGCCCCTCACCGCGCGTCCTCCCCGCCCTCCTCTACTGCCGCTGCCGCAAGCGGTTTCCCTCACCGTCCTCCTTTGCCTCGTCGTCAAGACCGGAGGCGACGACGACTGGCCTCCCAATCCACTCCCACCAGCTCCTCCAATTCCCCCGCGGCGGCCTCCCAATCCACTCCCACCAGCTATTCCTAATCCACTCCCGACCGGCGGCGGCACGTGACCACTGCGGCTGAGCTTCACGTACGCGGCCATGGCGGCCTCCTCCGCCTGGGAGCCGCGGCGCCGCGCGCCGCAAGGAGAATTCCGTCGCCGCCGCTACCTTGGGCCCGTCCAAGGCCGCTGCGTGCAAGGCCTCCCGCGTCGCTCCTCGGCGGCCTCCTTCGCCTGGAAGCCCGCGCGGAGTGCCCATCGATCCGGAGGCCGCCCGCCACATGCCGCTCCACATCCGCTGCTGCTTCACCTCCCCATCGTGGACTTCGTCCTGCACCTCGCGCTCACGCCATTCATGTGCTCGCTCCTGGAGGAAGAGCGTCGCCTGCACGAGCGGACGGGTGGACTCGGCGGAGGCAAACACGCGGCGGCGGACGGCGCGTAGAGGGTCGCGGCGGCGGACGCGCGCAGGAGGTTGGGGGCGAGAGCGTCGCGGCGCGGGTTCGCGTGATGCGCGCAGGCCCCACGCCCGATAGCGTGTATCCGGGAAAGCGTTATGTATGGCGGAACGGAGGCCTCCCTCTTATTTACCGTAACACGTAGAGGGAACCGACGCAGCCGGTTTTTCTTCTAAATGGTTACTCGAGGAGCACGTAGAGGGCACCAGTGCGGGCAGCCTTAGAGAGTCGATTGATCAGTGCCACGTCAGGACACTAGTGGCGGCTCCGCAGAGCGGGACACGCGCCTGATCCATGTCACGCCGCACGTGAGGGCCCGACAAAAGCTAGCTACGCCAAGACGACGAAACAGTGTTGCTTGCAGCTGAGCAGAGTTTCACTTCTCTTTCTGGTTGCCTTTTTCTCCCCTGATTTTTGACATAATATATAATGCCATCCCTGATGATACAATAAGCGTATATGATTAGGATCATCGTCGTTGCTTCATCTTCTGATCTTCTAGAATACTACCTGCGCCTCGTTTACAAAGGCGCCATCTGCTCTGTATCATGTCATTCATGCACTATCATACATCCAAACAATGAAAACAGATCCCGTGAACATACATCCAAAGAGCGAAAACAAACAATGTTATCTTCAGGGCGACAACAATAGGCACTATCTAGACAAAGGAAGGTGCAAGAGGGTGGACAATTTTGTTATCACTAGTATTCAATGTAATTAGATGTTGTCCTCATGCAACCTTGCAAGTTGCTCCATTGTACGCAACTTCCCTGTGCGCCGTGAAAAGTGAAATACACCGTGGTGTATACCTTGAGTGACTCACGAATAAGGATGGAACTTCGCTCTGATCTTTGGTTTACATGTTCTTCAGACTCCTTTGGTCGTGGGTGTGGTTGAAGGCATTATAGCCGGTACCAAAACTACACGGCAACATGCAATGTTGCTTCATCTTTGAGGTCAAAAGTCCTTCGGACATTCTCACACAGAGCAGAGCAACATGTTTGAGCAAACCAACCGAGGCAAAGCTCCTCTCCACTCATTTCTCCTGATGCCACACATTCCCACGTTGTACCAAACTACTAAGTAGCATCCTCTTGTTTTGTTAACTAGACTCCCATCTTCAGCTAATAGAAATGACTCACAAGAGCTTGAGTTTTATAGGTATGGATATGGCCTGGAAAGGGAAGTGACGAGATGGACTAGAATATAAACATGTGAAAGTGATTATGAAACTGTCGCCACAGGGCATAAATGAGCTTTACAATATATAGGTTAAAGTCGGAGGATTATGGTATCGCAAAACGAAGCATATACAAAGTTATGCAGGCATGGCAGTCACAAGCGAGATTTGAAAGCTCGCTGAATCTACACGAAAAATCAACAAATGTAATGACCGGTAATAGCAATCAAAATAATTGGATATGTCATGAAATTCTTTTTACCAGAAAAAAATTGCACTCTTCTGTCTCTCAATGAGTCATTATTCTAGCATTCATTCTCATGACAACATTTGATCATATAAATTTACTTCATTTTTGAGTTTGATCAAAGTTAAACTTTATAAATTTTGATTGCTAATAGCAAAAACTATCATTAAGATTGACAATATGATTTTTTTTAAGGGAAACTGTGGTGGGGTTTGCCCAACAGAATTCTCTTATTGAACAAAGTATAAAGTTTACAATTCGTCGTTTCTGAGACGAGGATGAGCATAAATACAGGGGGGGGGGGGGGGGGGAGGTGGAAGCATGTACTATCTTATTACATTGACTATTTGGGAACACCAGTTCAAGAACACCTTCCATTGATGTAGAGCGGGGGGCGCGCACTGTCCAGAGTCGGAGATGTTCGTCCATCATGTGGACAATGGCAGCCGGGGTCATGACAACAGAGTCAAAGATCATTTTGTTCCTTCTCTTTGAAATCACCCAGAGGCTGAGCAGCAGAAAGTGTTTGTTACCTTGTGCCGCCATTGTGGGAAGGATGCTGACAGTTTGTTGGCGAGCTCGTTGACTGTCGGGGGCACAATGTGGTCAGGCAGGACAGAGGCCCATAGTTCATTTGGCACGGCACTGGACGAACAGGTGGTCGATCGTTTTAGGAGTCGATGGACAGAAGGGACAATTTATAGTGTCAAGCAGGCCTAGGCCATGCAAGAATGCACGCGTGCGCGTGTTCCCGTGCCTCATGATCCAGAAAAATATCTGAACTTTAAAATAATACTTCTAAATTCATCATGAAATCATATGTCATAATATATAACACTTTCTATTTAAAATAATTTCTTTCTCACATAGCATTTAATCATATATTATTGATCAAAGTTAAAAAATAGTTTGATTTTGACCAAACTCAAAAATACTTACATTTCTAAACAAAAGGAGTAGCTCATAAACATCTGAGCGAGAATAATGGGACAAGCATGGGCTCGTGTTGTGAAGCTTCAATTCTATCTGTACACAAATATTTTGTCATAACCACTAATGACTATAACAGAAATAATGCAAGCACAAGTATTACAAGTGAACCATCTGCCATGAGATGAACTGAAAGTTCCTCTATCGGCAGTTTTCTAACCCAAACATTGGAATGAATGGAGAATGGGAATGCCTTAATATAATGGCATCCCTAATGATCCACAAGCGTACATGATTACAACTACTGTTGCTTCATCTTCTGGTCTTCTAGAACACTACTGAATACCGATGCCTCCCAATTTACTGCGAGGGCAACCTCATGCAGATCCAAAATCTAAAACATATGCCGTGAGTTTACAACAGTGTCTACTGGACGACAACTATATGTTCAAAAGGGAAGGACTGCTATAGGGATTTTTAGGACTGTATGTTCAAATTTTGTTTCATACAGGATTGATTTGATGAAAGGGAGCGGCTACTGTTGGACTAGACAACCAGAACTACCAGAGCATGCAAAAATGCATATGGAGCTTTGCTCTGTTCGATTACTTTCCCACTATTTTCTATAGCTACTTTCAGTTAGGTTATCGGCGGAACGACGGCACGTAGATCACGACAGATAACAAAAAGTAAAACTGGAATAGAGGAGACGAAATTCTTTATTGCGAAATTCTGGTGTCAGGGTACACAGGGGGGGTCTCCTCTACTATTTATAAGGAGGGAACCCTAACTTTGTGTTGGGCCTGGATTCGATAAAGCTGCCCACATAGACCAGGACATCTTCTTCTAGAAGATGGGCCTGGCCCAATAAGAGTTTTACAACACTCCCCCTTGGGCTCTTTATCGTGATAAGTATGTCTCATAAAAACAACTAAAAACTCAGTGGGAAAAATGGAGAAAAGAGCACATATTACCACCACTCATATTGCACACATTGCCTCGTTAAAAACCTTAATGAGAAAACTTCATGTGAAAAACTCATAAGGGAAAAAGATTACAATGTTTTAATCTTCATGATTAATGCTTATCAATCTGCATGACTGATATGAATTATCTTCGAGATAACTCACTTAATTCGGGAATGTGATGTACTTAGGGAAGTTCTCCCCCTGTTCCAAGCACTTCTCTAAGTCTTCTCATGCCAATACCACGCCGACACTTTTCGAGAGTGCGGGAAGGTAATGCCTTTGTGAACATATCTGCAAGATTGTCACAAGATCGGACATGTGTAACTAAAATCTCTCCCCGCTCTTGCATTTCATAGGTAACATATGCTTTGTCCTATTTGACTTTACGTATCCCGATTGTTTTTGTGCAATACGCCACTCCACAAGTATTGTAGGGGATGAAGTATACACCACTCCACAAGTATTTATTATATGGCTTGTCATCCTCCTGAGCCAGGCGCACTCTTTTGCAGCTTCAAACAATGCGATGATCTCCGAATAATTTGTCGATGTAGTAACCAATGTTTGCTTCGTTGACTTCCACGAAATTGCAGTTCCTCAAAATAAAAACACATATCCCGTCTGAGATATTGATTTATGTGGATCGGATAAATATCCAGCATCAACATAACTCACAAGGGTTAATTCTCCATTCTTCTTGAAAAATAATCCAAGGTCTTCAGTTCCTCTCAAATATCGGAGGATTTGCTTGATGCCATTCCAATGCTTTCGAGTCGGTGCTGAGCTATATCTTGCAAGTAGATTCACAGCAAAAGCTATATCGGGCCTCGTACCATTCGCAAGGTACATCAAGGCTCCAATGGCACTGAAGTATGGATATTGAGGTCCCAATAGTTTCTCATCTTCCTGCTTGGTCTAAAAGGATCTTAATCTATATCAAGTGATCTCACCACCATAGGTGATCGTAGTGGATATGCTTCGTGCATATTGAATCTTTCTAATACCTTCTTGGTATAGTTTGATTGATGCAAGAGTACCCCTTCGTGGGTATGTTCAAGTTGTAAACCTAAACAATATGTAGTCTTGCCCAGGTCTTTCATTTCAAATTCAGTCTTCAATTTCATTGGTAGTACCAATGATGTTCAAGTCAGCAACATAAACAGAGATAATGCAAAAGCCTTTCTCTGATTTCTTTATGAATACACAAGGACAATCTTCATTCTTCACAAATCCCTTTTCCAAAAGAAATGTACTCAACTTGTTGTACCACATTCTTCTGGATTGTTTCAAACTATATAGTGACTTTTGTAATTTGACACTATATAATTTGCGGTCATCTTCGTTTGGGACTTTAATACCTTCTGGAACTTTCATATAGATTTCTGTATCTAGTGTTCCATATAGATATGCTGTGACCACATCCATAAGTCGCATCTGCAAATTCATATTCACCGCCATTGAGATCAAATACCGGAATGTAATTCCATCCATTACAGGAGAGTAAGTTTCTTCGTAGTCAATGCCAGGTCTCTGCGTGAAACCTTGTGCTACGAGTCTCGCCTTATATCTAGTCACTTCATTTTGAGCATTTCTCTTCCGGACAAACACCCATTTGTGACCTACTGGTATAATGCCAGTTGGTGTAAGGTTTACATTACCAAACACTTCTCTTTTCTTTAGCAAGTTTAACTCTGCACAGATTGCATCTTTCCACTTTGGCCAATCAGGACGCTTCTTGCATTCCTTTATTGATTTTGGTTCAGATTCCAAATCAATTTGTGTTGCAATCGTTTCAGCAAAGTATGTATTGACTTCAATTGTCTTTCTATTGTATACCACTCCCGTCTCAACATAGTTTGTTGAGTTTTTGAAAGTGCATATGCACCCCTAGTGGGTTTTGGTGTATTGTATGACAACATGATTAAAGGTCTAATATTCTTTGTGAGTATATGGACAGGTTGCAAGCAATATATGTACAATGTCTCTCATGAATACACTCTTTGATGAACAAATTGTTTGAAGCAAATAAAGACCATATGGGCAATATATGATGAAAAGAAATGAATTATTTCAAATACAAGATTCTATATCTAGTGGCTTTCTCATGGTCAAGATGAAGGATGATCAAGTGCTAAATGTCAATAATGATTATATATTTGAAAGCAACTTGATCAATCAACAAATCAATCATCAACACAAAATTGGATGCTTAAGGATGATGCAAAGCAATGTATGGCTTAAATAGCAAGAAGGTGAAGGGTTGACATGACTTGGTCGCGATGAACCATAGTTAGGAGAAGGGCAAGCAGGAATCTTGACGCCGAGGCACCTAATGTATGGTGAAGGGCAAGTGGAGTCGATTTCGATGGACCGTTCAAGCTATATGGAGTGTATGTTGCTAAGTATCAATTATTGTTGAATCACAAGCTCAAGATAGTGATGCTCAAGAGAAGTTCATGTGGCTGCCCTCATGGAATAAATTTGAAGAGAAGTGGCAATATCAAGTTTTCTTATATGCTCAAGTTGTAAAAGTTGTTTTTATATTTGATCTTGAGTATAGGTGTGCCGCTCTATCAAGAGGGATGCTACATGGATAGCTAGCAAGTCTCAGTGCTCAAGAAAAACCTAAGTGAGAAGAGTGAAACACTATAGCCAACACTTTACACTCAGTCTGTGAGCCTGGCAAAACCGGAAGTTCCGGTTTGCCAAACCGGAAGTTCCGGTTTTAGCAGTTTTGAGTCCAGATAGTTTCTGGCGGAAGTTCCGACAACTGTCGGATGTTCCGCCACTTCACTAACAAGTCATCCAACAGCTCTTTTTGAATCCCAACGGCTAGTTCTGGGAAACCGAAAGTTCCGGTTTGTACTGGCTAGTTTCCAACGGCTAGTTTCGGGGGAATGAGTATAAATACCCCACCACACCCTCTCTTTGAGAGTGCTGACCACATCCACGAATATATCCAGAGCCAAGGTATCCTAGAGCTCTCCCCAACCTCTCTTTGTGAGATTTGTGAGATTATAGCTAAATCCTTTGGATTGGGTTGAGAGAATTTGATTTAGAGAGCACAAGAGAGCATCCTCATACTTGAGCATTTGAGCACTTCGCCTTGAATCCGTGAAGCATTTGTTACTCTTAGAGGTGAAGCCTCCTAGACGGCTAGGTGTCGTCCCTAGAGCTCCCAAGCTTGTGGTGAGCCTTTGGAAAGTTTGTGCAAGGCACGTTTCGCCTCCGCAAGGAAAGAAACAAATAGTTGAAAGGAGGAAAGTGGTTGAAAGAGATCCGGCTCTTGAGTAGAGCTTCCTCAACGGAGACGTAGGCAGCTTGGAGAGCAAGCTGCTGAACTTCGGGAAACAACTCCTTGCGTGCTTCACTCGGTTTGCATTTGCTTTACACGTTCTTGTCTTTTATATGCAAATCTTGATCTACTAGGTTGCTTGTGTAGTTGAGCTCTTATTCTCTGTGTATACTGTTGCTAGAGCTCTTTTACATATCCTAGTTGTTTACTTTCAACCTAGAGGGAACCGGGGATCGAAAGATCTGAACTTCTGTTTTTCTGTCCTGAGAAAACCGGAAGTTCCGGTTTGCCAAACCGGAAATTCCGGTTTTGGCAGTTTCAGTTTCCGCTGCAGTTTTAATTGCTTAATTTCGTATATCGCCTATTCACCCCCCCTCTAGGCGACATCAAGGGACTTTCAGTTTTCATTTCCTTGATCCTCAGTATCAATAGATATATTGAGGTCAGGAATTTTCGGTATCCCCTCATGAGATTCATGCATATTCTCACTTGAGTTTGATTCTTCAAGTCTCACCACTTCGTGTGGACCACTTTCACCTTCTTTGGTTTCTTTTGAGCAGTTTGCTTAGGCTTCTTCTCCACAGGACGTCTCCTAGGAGCTTTAGCTTTAGCTTGTACTCTAGGCTTCTTGGGTGCCCTTGTAACCGGTTCACTTTCCCTCTTCTTAGCATTCGTTGCTTTTGTGGAAGAAGGTTGGAATTCCATATATTCATCCCCTTCAAATGGGATTTCTATTCTTTCAGGAGCATTTGCAGCCGGTATATGAGACTTCACAATGTCTCTTGTGTTGGTGAAAGCTTCAGGCAATTCATTAGCAACTCTTTGCAAGTGGAGTATATTCTGAACTTCGAGTTCAGCTTCTCTAGTGCGAGGATCCATTCCTAGGATTCCTTTAGCATCCCAATCTATTTGGCGGCATTCATCTCTAGAGAGATACTTTCCTCCCCCTAATGCCGGAAAATGATCTTCATTAAAGATACAATCAGCAAACCGTGCAGTATGCAAATCTCCAGTGGAGGGTTCTTAGTATTTGATTATAGACGGACTTTCATAGCCAACGTAAACTGCAAGTTTCCGTTGTGCGCCCATTGCAGTTCGTTGAGGTGGAGGAATTGGAATGTATACATCACATTCAAATCTTCGTAGATGGGAAACATTTGGTATTCTACCACGCACCAATGCTAATGGTGATTCTTCATGTGTAGCAGATGGTCGTAATTGGATAAGTGCTGCTGCATGCAACACCGCATGCCCCCAACAAGAGGTAGGCAATAAGCAATTCTGTAACAATGGGCGAGCGATCAATTTGATCCTCTTTATTAATGATTATGCGAGACCATTTTGTGTATGCACGTGTGGTACAGAGTGTTCCACTTTGATGCCCATACTCATACAATAATCATCAAATACCTTCGAGGTAAATTCTCCAGCATTATCCATTCTGATGGATTTGATTCTATGATCTGGAAAATATGTCTTCAATTGTATGATCTGGGCAGTCAATCGTGCAAATGCATGATTTCTAGTAGATAATAGACATACATGGCTCCACTTCGAGGAAGCGTCTATTAACACCATGAAGTAGTGAAAAGGCCTTGAAGTGGGACTAATTGGTTCGCATATATCACCTTGAATTCGTTCAAGGAATGGCATAGATTCTGCTTGATTCTTAAGCTGCGAGGGATGAGTAATAATTTTCCGTTTTACGCATGCAATGCACAAGAAATCTGCTTGATTTGGGAAATCTTTTGTTTTCAAGTTATGCCCTGTTGCATTCTTCGTAATTCTCTGGATCATATTAAGGCCAGGATGACCAAGACGGTCATGCCATAATCTATATGCTTCTTGATTGGTAAAGATGGCCTTGAACGTAGCAAATTTTTTGTTTGGCTTAATGTACGTATAGTACAAGCCTTCTTTGACGGATGGAAAACTTTCAATAATGGTCTTTTTCTTTTCTTCTTTCTTGGTCATAATCAGACGTTCTTCACCTTCATCGTCATTTGGTTTTTACGTGAAACCCATTTTTTACGGATGTCCTTAAAGCTTAACAATGTCCGGGTTGAATCCGGATAAAATAATGCTTCTTGGATTGTTAACCGCGTACCATTTGGTAGGACAAATGTGGCCCTTCCTGTGCCAACAATCTTATTGTTATTGCCAATAACAGTAAGAATATCTCCAGTGTACTTTCGAAGTGTTTGGAAATAGCAAGTATCCCTTAAAATAGTAGCGGTGGTGCAACTGTCTACGAGACAGAGCTCCTCATCCATAGTCATTTTGCTACACAATGCTGTAATTCATACATAAGAAATGTATAAACAAAGAGAGTAATAAATGACAAACTCCACAAACTTATTTATTCAACGCAAATGTCTTCTCTTCGAGAGATTACATAAACGAACTAATTCCTTTGAGGAATTAAACTTATTTCACTCGTATTACAAATAGATAACTAAGTAATTCATAATAGTCTTCATGACTACGCAGAATCTCCATGCACATCTTCCTGATCAATGTCCTCATTCATGAGATCATTGTCCAACTCCAGGTCAGTGGATTTGCTTGGTGATGCCTGGCCCATTGGTGTTTTTGTTGTTGGCTACATGCCCTCAACAAAGTTAGCCTCATGCTGAGCAAGCTTTTTTTTTGAGGTCTTTGTATAAGTGAACATACTTCTGTGGTGT
Source organism: Eragrostis curvula (assembly GCA_007726485.1). Lineage (NCBI taxonomy): Eukaryota > Viridiplantae > Streptophyta > Magnoliopsida > Poales > Poaceae > Eragrostis > Eragrostis curvula. The sequence goes on from CM017439.1 coordinate 38,202,320, forward strand.
TTCACATATTTTGGACCAATGGCCATGCATACCACACCTATAGCAATCCTGATCCTGTTCACCGTACGCTCCCCCTGAAGGTGTCTTCTTTGACTTCACTTTCTTGTTCTTCTTGAACGTTTTAGGGTTGTTTTGAGCCTTTGGGGTACGCTTGGCGACGCTTTGGGAGCACCTTTACCCTTATTATAATTCTTCTTCTTCTTATTGAAGGATACGGCATTCGCTTCATGCGGTGCCAATGAGCCAGTAGGACGACTTTTATGATTCTCCATGATCAATTCGTCCTCCCCTGATCTTGCTGTAATGCATTACTCAGGGCGACATAGGTTTCAAAATTCTCCTTCTTGTACTGGCGGCTCACATGAGTGAACTTAGGGTGAAAGGTGGAGAGGGTCTTGTTAATAAGATCCTTTTGCGTGAGCTCTTTGCCACATAGCTTCATGCGTGTGACAATCCCATAAAGCGCGGTGTTGTAATCCTCCACAGTCTTGTAGTCTTGGTAGCGTAGGTTTTGTCATTCACGCTCAACCTTGGGGAGTAAAACAGTTTCAATCTGCTCAAAGCGTTTCTTTAATGAGTCCCACAAGACTTTTGGATCACGTTCCATCATGTATTCACTCTTCCAAGTAGCACTTAAGTGGTGGCGCAAGAAATGCAAAGCCTGTGCCTTCTCCATATTTGTTGCAGGAGTGTCTCCCGTTTTAGGCAGAACAGTCTTCAAAAGATCTTTGCTGCTTAGGAGTATCTCCGCATCAAGTGCTCATGACAGGTAGTTGCTTCCATGAAGAGTCAACACTTCAAATTGTCGCTTCACGAGGTCAGACATCTGCAAGATATCGTGGTGCAAGGATTATTTCATATATCCAAGTAATAGGGAGCATAAGTATAACAAAAACTGCGTGTTTAAGTTATAATATTGGTGTTTCTATATAAATACACCAAAAACTGGGGTGTTATATGCAAAAATAACACAATCCAACGAGTTTTCTATTTTTCTGGAAATTTTCTGAGTATCCATGTTAATTTTCGTAATTAACAGGATTTTATCGTAATTTTCAGATATTATGAGGATATTCTGGTAATTTCCAGACATCCATAGGATATTTTCATAATATTCAGTAATTCCCGAGGACGTCATCGTGCTGATAACGTGTTAGGTTATCGGCGGAACGACGGCACGTAGAATTTTAAGTTATAATATTGGTGTTTAAGTTATAATATTGGTGTTTCTATATAATTAGGCCACACTAGCATTTGAGACCACAAAAACATTAATTATATTGGAAAAAGAAGGAATGGGCCTCCCAATTCTTTCCCTGTTTGTAGCTACAAATGAGGGGGGTTTAGAGGCTATGAGAAAGTTGGAGGTTGTTTTGAAGCCCTGTTGGAGATAATTTTTTTGCCAAAAATCCCAATAACTAAATTTAAGAGAGGTTTATATAGCTCTCTTGGAGATGCTCAATCAGGCTCTAAACTCGACTACCCTCTCTTACTGCAATCAACTCGCAATCGATTGACCATCCATCTAAGAAGAGGACAACAATCAGTAACTCTCCAACTCCGATCATATGGAGTAAGCCATTTCTGAAAAGCAGAGACTCGTCTGGTGACGAGATGAAGATTTTATAAGGGAAAATTGCGTTTTTACCATCATTTTGAAGGCCAATTGCGTTTTTAACCTTGAATCTGCGATTTTGTGTTTTTACCATCACTTTTTCGAAATGAAGGTGCCGTTTACCATGAGTTTGAGTCTCCCGTTAGATGGAACAAATTGAACAATTAAAAAAAAAGAAAAATACCGCAGGATGACCAAACTGCCCCCGACTGAATCGTTCTCCCTCTCCTCCCTGTCCCGAGCCTCCTGTCCCAAACTCTCTCCCTCCTCTGTTCTGCCGAAACCCTAACTACACACACGCGGCGGTGGCGGTGGCGGCGGCTGGATGCGGGAGCGCGGCGCGCGACGCGAGCGACACGGTCGCGGCTGGCGGGCGTGGCACAGGGACTGCGGGGCTGTCGTACGCGCGGCAGCTGGCTGGCACGGCGCGGGGCCAATGGTGCGGACGCGGCTGCCGTATTGGTGCGAAGACAAGCAGTCAGTACCTCGAGGTGTGATGGTTTGTGCTCGATTGGTCATGTCCAGCCAAGATCTCGCCGCCTACTTGTTTTTTTTTTCTATTTCGATCTGCTTACTGCTACACCGAATCACTGCATCAATCCACTCGTTTCTTTTTTATACTTGAACATTTTTTCTTGTGTTGTTGTGATGGGATGCGCAACTGAACCAAATCAAATGTCCTCGTATCGAAACTGGCTCTGATCATGCTCAAAGATTGAAGCTGTTGTGACTTGAGTTATATGTGCATCTGTGTAATTTTAGCAACAGCTTCAACTTGCCGGATCGGTCTCCAAAGAAGTGGATGTGGATGTGTTAAAATTCGATCAAAATTTGTCCAAATTTTATCTTCTAGCCAATCTATTTGAATCTGTAACTGTTTCCTTTTAAAAATATCAAAAGCTTTCGAAATATGGTTGTACATATGTTAATGTTAAAAGTGATGGTAGAATCACAAAAAGGCAACTTGGTCTTTTCTCTCACCACTTAACACCGTTAAAAGGCAGGTAACAGACTCATGGTAGAATCTTTGCTCAGTTCAAAAAAGTGATGGTAAAATCACAAAAACGCAGATTCGGAGGTAAAATCACAATGACACAACAAAGTGATGGTAAAAACGCAAATGCCTCATTTTATAACCGTCTAACCTGCGTAGAACGGTAGAAGCAATGCTCCTCTTCGTCGTGGATCAATCCTGACGCCACTTATTCCGAGGTAGCGCGGGTACCATTATCAAATTTGTATCTGATGGACCAGGGACAGAACAACATAATACGAACCTAGCAGTAGCCCCCATCTTCTTATGTTGACCCCATTTTAAGCTTCAGTTAAGAGTCGAAGTGAACTCACGCACATGGGCTAAATTTTATATATGCCGTCACTAGAGAGTAAAGGTGCACTGTAGACATATATAAACACGTGACAGTGGTTATGAACTGCCACTGGGCATAAATGAGCTTTAGGCCAGTCTCAATGGGCCTTTCATCAACATTAAATAAGGTGCCACATCAACAAAATAGATGACATGGCACATCAATTAAGATGAAAGAGGAGAAGTTCCTTTCATTCTAATGAAAGGAAGTTGGCACGGTTTCATATATATGAAAGCTTATTGAAAGACCCATTGAGAGAAAAAACTTTCATCCTAACATGTTTTGACCAATCTCAATGCAAGAATTTAATATTATACTTTGCTTATGAAACCGTGAGATGAAATTGTGCATTGAGAGAGACCATTTCATTTATCATGTGAAAACTCTAAATCTGATGTGGCACCTTTGAAAAGTGTGAAATGAAAGTATCCACTGAGACTGGCCTTACAGATGCTAAGGCCAGTCTCAGTGGGCTTTTCATTTGACATTTATTAGGTGACACATCAGCAAAATAAGTGACATGGCAAAGTATTTAATATGAAAGAGAAAGGAAGCCTTTCATGGGATGAAAGGGTAGTGACACTCTTTCCAAGTCAATGAAAGGAGAATGAAAGGTGCATTAAGACTCTTTTTTCTTTCATATGCAAAAAAAGTGGATCTCCATTAGTACACCTATGCAACAATTTAATGTCTCATTCAGTCTATAGAACTGTGAAATGAAAGTGCATCTCTCAGTGCACTCTTTCATTCTCTTTTCATCAACTAAAAAGTTGATGTGTTATACTTAAAAATTATGAAATGAAAGACAGCACCGAGAATGGCCTAACAAAAGCGCAAACAGAAGCAAAGATGAAGTTATTTATGACATTCACATGCAAGATTGAAGGGTTGAGATCCCCTGAATTACAAGTTAAAATTCAGAGGAGTTAAGGCTCCCAGTACCCTGGCTGTCGGAACAAGTAGCAGCAGCATCTGATTGAATTCTTTTCAACCTACAAGCATAATGGTGTGCCCCTGTCTCCTTACATAGTTACATGTGAGTCGTTCTAGCTTCCATTTCAGATGCAAGATTGAAGGTCATTCTACTCTGGGATAGAGGATCGTAGAGGCTGAGAATGCTACCCGTGCTGTAACACTTCAGTTCTATATGTACAAAAAATTCTCATAACCGAGATAATTTGAATGACTGTCAGCACAAGTATTACATATTTTTTTCTCTTCCTCCTGATGGGACCTCTGAGTCTGCGACATTCTTTTGATGGGAATTCGGTTAGTGGATACCCCACATAAACATGGCACTGATCGAACTGCTTAGAGTGTTCCTAATGGTAGAGTTAGCTAAGAAGCAGCAGTTATCTCTTAAAAGGAATAAATGAATGATGGGTCCTATATTTTATTCTCTCATTTTGCTTAGAGACTACCTCTTAAGGAAGAGTTAGCAGCATTCTCTCTCTTCGTTTTCTCCAATAAACAATTCTAAGAAGCAGCTAAGAGTTAGCCATTGAAAACGCTCTTATAAAACTAAAACTAAAGAAGAACTAAAGGGCCTAGCTGATGAAGAAATGGTGCGCCCATGCTGCTAATCCGATGTGGACATGAGCCTCCTAAATTGCAATCATGATGTTGCATCGCATGATAGTATGATACAAATAGGACAAATCAGCCACACAATATAGCGAATGAACGTTGTCTTCAAAGGTCCCAAGTGTTCATCTTCTGTTCCTGTCGAGGTTTTAGGGCATCGATAGATTTTAACTAGAGGCGAAGGAACTAAGAATACGATGGTGAACACGAGACAAGGGGTTTAGACACGTTCGGGCCTTCCAGAGGATAAAAACCCTACGTTCTGTATGAGGTGGTGTGTATTGTGTGTCTTTGAGAGGAGATCCCTGCCCGCCTTATATAGTCGGGGGTACATAGTTACATGGAAAGTATCATAGTCGGTTACAACATGAAAATACTTGGAGTACAAGCCAAGAAGCCCTTCTAGGTCACGCCGAGTAGTAGAACATTCCATCTTGTGTCGTGGGCTACTCGGTCTCTTTTGGGCTGGTCCGACTACCCTTGTCAGGTTACTCGGCCCTTTGGACTTGAGAGTACCCGGGGGTCATGGTAACGACAGTAGCCCCCAAGTGCTTTTTGATTGATCCAGTGGATTGCTTCCGACTAGTGTTCTCTCCATGCAGGAATTGATCTCACGCGATATTGAGAAATTAAAAAGGATTTGACCTGAATCAAGTTTGAATAGTCTTGAGATACCTGGCCTCGGGTGGACCAAGATCAACAGGGCCTTTAATTAGGCATGATGTCAGTAAGCACCCAACTCTGAATAATGTCAGAAAAATTGAATGAATACTTGTTAAAGTAATTTTGTATGACAATGATATGTATAGAACGGCACTCAGCTCCCAGAGCTGATTAAGTCCATAAAGGAGATTTGAATAATGTCAGCATCCGAGTCTGTCTGCTAGGGCCTGCAGGCATACTATGTTAGATAGTATCCAATTGTCTGAGTCGGCCTAAGCTGAAATGCATGCCTACGAATTTGAAAATTATGAATGCACGATCAGTGCATCATACTGATGTAGCCCCCGAGGTACTGTGTAATTCGTAGAATTGTATAGTAACTCAAAGTGAGCCTGAATCAAGAAATACGATCCTGATCCGAGTGAATGGATGTACGATCAGTGCATCATACTGATGTGTTGAAAAGTAGCATCCATCAGATGAAAAACTCCCGCTTTCCTGCGCACAAGGTAATTAGAACAGGAGATCACAGTGAGTCTCAGTCAAGAACTTATCATTCCAGACTGGTGCCTAGGTCCATCCAGCTTAGATTAGACAGGGATGATTACAATCCGTAGCCCCCAAGCTTTTTCTCAACAAAAACAATTGAGACACAGAAGAGGATAAATTCTAGGTACTATCCGACTTAAATAGTCAAGGATATAAGGCAACCCGTATGCCTGGCAAGTCTGCCGAGTAAATTATGGAACTCACGCAAGTGAGTCTATATGGACTAGCCCTGAGTCTGTGGATAATTGGAACAATTATGTGCAGATTCAAAAGTGACTAGAAGCATTGAAATATTTTAGATGAACCCAAAATAGGCCTAGCTGATAAACAGCCGAGTGATTTTCCTGTCAATATTGTTGTAGAGCCACTCTTGTTGTCCAGATATATGCGCCGAGTAATAATAACCAGGCGACATGCAGCCGAGGCTGTATGAGCCGATTGAACGAGCAATGACCTTTTGCTTGATATTGTTGATAAAGCCTTGTACTCTGGTGAGGGTGATCACTGTGTAATAACAGCGACACACATGACCAGACTGGACGCAAATATTCATCTTTGTGTATTCATCAATTGAACCTCCGAAGCCTCAATCAGTTGAGTCCTGGCAGTTTGTTGGCTTGTGAGCAGCTCCATCCAGGCAGTGAGGTGCGCGTGGCGAGCTCCATCCATGGTGCCAAGGTGAACGGCAACGAGGCAAGACAAGCTTTGACGTGAGCTCCGGCATTGGTGGCCAAACGTGCTCCAGAGGCGAGAAGAACTTAGACTGCGGCGACGTGAGGCTCTGTAAGTAATTAGTATAATTAAGTGCAGACTTAAAATAGACTAGAAGCATTATGGAGCCGCTGTTGTTGTAGATGCGTCCGACTGAAACCATCAAGGACTGAAATAAATCTTCAGTCTGACTGTTGTAGCCAAGTAGATATACTCTGGCTGAGTAAATTGGATCTGGAGCAGGTGCAGTGGCAGATTGATCTTAGCAGGAAATGTTGCGACTTGGTCTTCGGAGATCGGAGCCTGATGATCAATGCGGCGGTGCGTGACAACGGCGTACGGCCGCTGTGTCGTGTCCCCATGGCCATGGTTGACGCCGCTTGAAGCTAGCCGAGAGAAGCCTGGCTTGGTGGGGTTGGCCTGCAGCTTGACATTGCGAACGACGAGGTGCAGTACAGCGTCCTTGACTTGGAGCATCGAGGTGCTCGGCGAGAGGACAATGCTCGATTGGGGCACAGCAAGGCACACGAAAGGCACCCACGTCGCAATGGAGATTGGGAGCCGGTGCGCTTATCTGTCTTCGACGCTTAGAACAGGAGCTTTGTCATCAAAACAACTCATACTCATCAGGTCTTGTCTGACGGTCTGACGAAACTTCAGTATTGTGGTGAAGGCTATTGCTGGATGATAACAGCTAGCGACACTCACATCACGATGCAATTGTGCATCATTAAATATTTTATTGGCACCAGTTGTTGTCTTGGGTTGAGATTTGTTGGCCGTCAGCATAACTGAATAAACAGGCCGGGTGATCTTCGCCGAGTAAATATGTTGCCAAGTGATAACTGGCCAAGTAAATTTTCTCCTCCGATGTTCAGCTAGGTGAACCTCCTATGCTTCTGTATGAACTCATCAGTGAAGATCTTGTAGTGTTAGCTCCAGTAATACGCCAACGATGCGGCTTGTAGCAGGTTCTCGGATGGCAGTCATTGTATGGTTGTGGGTCTTAATGGACCCCGTACTGCAACACATGCGCCATTTAATTCTGGTCATCGTCAAGTTTGGGCCGTGGCGATACGAGGCGAGCTCTGTCCATGTAGCGAGGCGAACGACGATGATGGAAGCTCAAGCCAAGGACGCGCAGACAGATCGACGGCGATGGAAGGGCAATTGGTCAGACTCAATTGAGTTGAATGTATAGGAAATATCGTTGTCTGATTAATAATATAATCAAAGACATAACTAGTATTCTGGCTTATGTGCCGAATAGGCTAGCCAGGCAACTGTGGCGGCTGATAGCAATCTGAGTGAGTACTCAGTTTGTAGCTGGAGAAGTCCCGACGATAATGTCGAGGCGAGAGTTTGAGCTGCTGCGGCAAGAGGCAGGCTCCGGCCATGTAACGAGGCAAACAGCGCCGCGTGACCACGGTGAACTCGAGCCATACGGCGAGGCAGACACCGGGTGTGTGACCACAGCGAGCTTGAGCTATTCAGCGAGGCACTCGGCGGTGCTTGACCATGGCAATCTTGAGCAAGCGGCGAGGTAAGAGGTGGTTCGCAACCACTACGATGGTTTCTCAGCTCTCGGAATGTCGCGTGGCATTGAACAGAGCATTGAGCACGGCCAAGATGGCGAGCTCTTAGTCAATTTAAGACCTGCTGCTCAGCAGCCGGCGGCCGCTACCGTCGAAGGAGGCATCAGCATGGGAGACCAGCGGAGGGCGATGTACCCGGGCTGAGAAATTCCTGCTGGCTCCATCTGTCATGGTTCAGTTTGATTAGGTACTGAATTCCTCCAAAATCAGGCAGCTCCTGTACGTGTGTTTAGCATGTCGTTAATCACACGTTGCTTCTTTGCAGCATCTGGTGCACTTCCTGTGTTATTGTAGCCGGGAGTTTGTAAAGGACATGAAGAAATGCATAAAAATAAGTCTCAAGTGGCATCAAGCCGGTATGATAAATTCCTATAGATAAAACACAATAATAGATTATGTAGTAATCTGTAAGAAATAATCAAATATATGACCGCAACATCAGGGTTGATTTTAGTCATGATGATTATATGTATCGGCTCAGCCGGTCTTTTCAACTCTGAAAACCAAGTTATGGCGTACAGAAGTCTACGATATTGACATAAGTCGTAAGATAAAAAGAGTGAGTATTTGTCAAGTGAGCCTCTTTGACTGTTTTCAGAGATCGGTTGTCGCCTTATGTTTATGCACTCTTAGAACTCAGCCGGCCCTGTAGGACATGGGACACTAGGTCAGCACACGTTTAGGGAGACGAAGGCGTGAACGAGTTAGAGCTTCACAATCAGGACAGACAAGGCTTACTTAGTCGGCAAGAGATTCAAGACATAACTCGTTATATTTATGTAGCCCCCGGCTCTGTAGGCAGTAAATGTGTTACCGGGTACAGAGCCATGCAAGAATGATTAAGGGGGAAAATGATTTTTGATTTATATGAAGGCACATAAAAATGAGGAGTGGTAAGCACTCAGATAAATGATAGAAAAAGCACTTGAAATAAATAAGTGACTTAGCTTGCATAATAAGCTGTGGAGTTTGTCGTGGAGCCGAGAGGCTGCTGTGACGAGGTGATCAATGCCGTGGCCGAGCGTTTGTCTTGGCGGAGTGATCAATGCCGTGGCCGTGTGCTGTCTTGGAGGAGTGATCGCCATAGCACGCAAGTGGCCGAGAGGCGACGATCGCCGAGTAGTCATCACACACCTGTTCTCATGGAAACATTTGGTGCATGCAAAATATATATACAAGATATAAAGATATCATTTAATCAATAAATCATTAAGTAAATTGCTTAATTACAAAAATAATGAATATAAAAAGGGAAAAGCATCTTCCTGTAGGCTATGTGAGCCTCTTTTGATGGAGATCAAGTTCATGAGATGTTGCCTATGCATAAAGATTATAGCTGACTAGATGTATTTAGCCAACAAAATAACTGGAGGCGAATGTTACTATTTAACCAACAAGAATCTCCAGTGATGAATATCTTAAGCAGTAAATGCCCAGTAAATAAGATGGCCGGAGGTAAATATGACCATGGCCAATGAATGACTAGAAGTCCAGAAGTAGAACGATATTTAGAGATGAATGCATCCAAAGATGGATAACTCCAGAGATAAATATGTGAGATAATGAATGCCATAGATGAATATCCCAGAAGTTCAAGAGTAAATATCCATACTTGAGATATCCAGTAATTAGAAGCCCAGAAATTGAATAATATCCGGATGTTCAACATTCAAAACTCTGGAAAACCATATGTAGAAATCCAGAAGTCCGTTATTTAGGAACATAAGAGGCCATTATTGAGAAATCCAGAAATATTAGAGGCCATTATTGAGAAATCCAGACGGCCAATATTGAGAAATCCAGATGGCTAATATTGAGAAATTTAGATTGCCACTATTGAGAAATCCAGATGACCAATAGTGAGAAGTTTAGATAGATAATATAATTCCAGAAATCCATGAAGTCAATAAAATGCAAGTAATCTCTTGCTATCCCATGTACTAGTTGTATCTGATGGTGAAGCCATGCAAGTGTACTGCAGGACAAATAGTTGCCATAATGTTGAGTAACCATATTGTGGCCGAGGAATCACCGCAGTACATCAAGTGACCGGGTGACCATGGCAGCATCGCCATCGTGGCTGAGTAGCCGGGGGCGCAGCTTTCCGACCAAAGTACGTGAGATTGCGTGATTGCCGCAACGCCCGAGTGAATGTCCTGGAGAAGTTGCCGACCATGGGAGCTTGCCGTGTACGATGAAGTTGATGCAAGACAGCTAGCCGTCAGTCGTCTTCTTCCAGATGTTCGGTGTTGTCTACAACCATGGCTTCTAAAGCGTCAGGCTGCGGCTCTAAACGGTCAGTCGGCGAGGAAACATGAGTGTCCCTTTTGATAGAAGGTGCTGCATGACATATATTAATTGAAAGAAGTATCAATCAATAATAAAAGATTAATAATGAAATAAGAATAGTTAAGGAAATAATTTTCCCGGTGACTCCATCGAGTGATTGATGTGGCCGAGTGACGGCGTTGTGGCCCAACAGCTCGGGTGGCTTCATCTGGGTCGCCTGATGACCACTGTGGCCGGGTGACCGTTGCAGCATTGATGTCGTGGCCGAGTAGTCGGCGAGTGACCGTCGCGGCGTTGCCATCATGGCCGAGTTATCACCGTAGTGACTGAGAGGCGGCCATCGCCGGGTAATCATCTAGGTCGAGTGATGGCTGTAGTGGCCAGGAGGTGGCCATGGCCCAGTAGTCGCCATACATGCATCACCGATGAATACTCATGCGTACAAGATACATGCAAAAGCAGAGAAGAATCTTGTGAGATCAAACCATCACGTGATTAACCAGTCAATAACCTGATTGTTTAAGAATAAAGTAATGAGAAGAGGAATCAAAAATAGAAAGTGTCTTCCCTGAAGTGCATAAGCAGCAGGAACTTGTCACCTCGGAACTTGAAGCTCAGACAAAATAAGTGACGCCGTGGCCAGGTGACCACCATGGCAATCTTGTCAAGGTGATCCAGGAGGCAACTCGCGTCGGGAGAACTCGAGGAGTTGGCCCGGCTAGCCCCCGGCGTCAGTACATGCCAGCGCAGATGAATGTGGAGGTAGCATCGTCGGGGATGTAACTGTGGGCCAGAGCAGCAGTACTGCGCCGTCGCTCGGAGGTCGGCCGGGCATGCACCATTTAGGTTCACCATGCACCTGTCGGCGCGCAGTTGCCGGCGCCGAGCGCTGCATCCCGCGACGTTAGGTTGTACTCATCGACGAGGCTCTCGTCGAAGAAGTGCATGCTGCTGCTGTCGTCGGGAGTGAACACCGCCAGGGTCGTCGTCGACGTGTAGACACCACCAGCGCAGTCCGTGCGACTGGAGCCGCAGTTGTCCGTAACGCCCGTGAAGTAGATCGTGCATGCATCCCAGAAGTCGTCTTCAACGGGGATTCCGTCTCGAGGCGATGCGCCGACTCGACGTATCCTCGACTTGATCTGATGACTCGATCTCATTTTGGTCGATCTGCTTGTGCATGCCGGCTTGACGCATCCCTGGAAGATGCAGGGACACGCCGCAGCCATGTGGACGACACATGCCGGGTGAAGAGGGCCCGAGCCACCGCAGCCGAGTGACGCTATATGTCGGGGTCTTCGCCCGCCGTACGTCGTGGAGTGGCCGTAGTGACCGAGGGATCACCAGCCGAGTCGTTGCCGGAGTCTGATGGCCGGCGTAGTCACCAGGTAGGCGACTCATGAGCATCTCACGAGTTAGAGTCCGAGCCGTCTCGAACTTGTCCCTCCTCCGGTGTTGGGGTGCGTTCGTTGCATCCACCTCTAAATTTTAGACCTGTCACATCAAAGATAATCTTATTATTTAAGAGTACTAAATAAAGTTTAATGACAAAACCTTTTTACAGGTAGGTACATCTTTACGAGACGAATCTAACGAGGCTAATTAATCTATGTTTTGTTACAGAGATACTACAGTAATGCTACAGTAACCATCGTCTAATCACGGTTTACTTATTCTCATTAGATTCGTCTCGCGAATTAGACCAGGGGTTCTGCAGTTAGTTTTGTAATTAAATTTTGTTTAATATTTTTAAATGACAAAATTGTTCCCTCTAAATTTTGGACCTCATACTACGAACACCCCTTGGTACATGCCAAAAAATAATTTTGTGAGCACTCAACCAATCTGACGAGTAGATTGATTAGGATTAAAATAAGGAAATCTGGAATAGAAAAGGAAAGGGCTTTCTCTGTTTGACAGGCATGTGTGTTGGCGTAGCCGTTTGGAACAGCACGACAGGACATGGTCTTGGAACTTGAAGCAGTCTCAACGATGGAAAGCTGAACCTCCGTTTCCAACTTGAACTCGCCTTTGCGTGTAGATACGCTGAGTCGGCGAGTCGGTGAGTACTACTCGGAGTAGGTTTTGGTCGCCCTGCAAGTCGCCTTGGGACTTGGGTAACAGATCGATTGCTAGATACGCCGGCTTGCCGAGCAACTCCAGCTTGATTGAGTCAAAGAAGACATGGTGGCCGTTGCTGCGCGAACCGCCTGCTTGATGAAGGTCGCGCCGCGCAACCAGCTTGCTTGATGGATGTGCCGTCGCGTAGCCGCCAATCGACGCGGCGACGGAGGCAGAGTAGACTTGTAGATTTGGTCCATTGTAATCGACGGAGGATCCCAGCGCACCCTCTACCTGGCGCGTCACTGAGGTTTTAGGACTTCGATAGATTTTAACTAGGGCGAAAGAACCAAGAATACGATGATGAACACGAGACAAAGGGTTTAGACAGGTTCGGGCCTCCTGAAGGATAAAAACCCTACGTCCTGTATGAGGTGGTGTATATTGTGTGTCTTTGAGAGAGGATCCCTGCCCGTCTTATATAGTCGGGGGTACAGGGTTACATGGAAAGTATCCTAGTAGGTTACAACATGAAAATACTTGGAGTACAAGCCAAGAAGCCCTTCTAGGTCATGCCGAGTAGTAGAACCTTCCATCTTGTGTCGTGGGCTACTTAGTCTTTTTTGAGCTGGTCCGACTACCCTTGTCAGGTTACTCGGCCCTTTAAACTTAAGGGTACCCGGAAGTCATGGTAACGACAGTTCCCACCATCGCGGCAGCGCGAGCAGAGGCTGGGACACGACAAAACATTTTTCTAGTTTCGCGAAGTTCGCCAATTCTTCTCACGAAGCACAGAGGAATCGATGAGAAAGCAACACCACATTCGACCTTGAACGGAGCACATCGTGCAAGCCAATATGTACTGGGCCCCAGTGGCGGACCCAGCGAAAAATTTTAGGTATGGCGAAGCTGCCACACAATGTTGATGGATCGGAAATGCTGAACCATGCCGGTAAATTAAAAGCGGAAAGACCAAGCAAAATCTACCTTTCACGAAGTAAACAATTAGTGATTTGTGTTTCGATTGCATTTTCAGATTACCCCATTCATCTTTGCACTTCACCTTCACATGGAACATGAATATTGGGTGCTTGGCCTAGAGCCGCTGCCACTCTACGAACTGCTACTAACGAAGTTCTTCAAATCTACGAAAATATAGAATCGACTAATCAACAAACCATTTGAGTTCATTTACCTAGCTACTGGAGCCCGCCCTTGCCGGCGCTACCGCGGCCTGTGGGGTAGTCAGGCGAAGCTCCCGAAAGTTGCTTGCGCCGCCTCCCACACAATCGCCGAAATCCCGGACTAGGATTATAGCGATTTGGAAATTTTGGAGAACAACTGAATCGAGACGTCCGAGAAACGAAAATTCGGGGAGAGTCTCAGCTGCCACTTTCAACTCGGTCTGCGTCGTCGCGATTTTGCTGTGCTGTACCGATTGCTTTTCCCTTTCTATGGGCTGGGTCTCTTGTTTCTCATCCATTCCTCAGGCTATAACTAAAATGGGCTGCCAAAATATAAAGCCTAGGGAGGCCCATACCCTTTGACAGCTTCGTTTTGCTTTCTTCCTCCCCTGGCTGCCTGTTCGAACAGCTGCAGAGCCACAAATCCATGGCGATCTGCAGGACGAGGGAAGCTGGGAAGGAGGGGTAAGGGGCACTCCGCACCGGAGTTAGGTATGGCGGCCGCCATACCATGCCATATTGGTGGGTCCGCCTCTGCTGGGCCCCTTGCTGGTGAGGGGTGGGTTGGAGCTTGGGAATGAGTTTACACGCAATGTGGAGGGAGTCGATGCAACTTTAGTCTGCCAAGGAGAAATCAAGCATTTGATTACTGATTCGCAGCTTTTATATGGTACTAGCACTGTGATGCTACGAAAAATGCCATATTTATCTTTCAAAAAAAAGGACATGCCGTATTTGATTATTCTTGATAAACTCACCCCCCCCCCCCCCCCCCCCCCAAGATACGTAGCAATAAATCAATAATGGTGTGAGCAATAAAGGCAAGGGAGGGGAGGCGCCCCGGGGAAGAAGAAACGGGAGCCGCACGTGGACAGCGCTGGGTCGCAGGAGGAGGTGCTTCATTTCTGGGTCACGAACTCCAGGAATTCCAAAATGGGTCTCTTGTTTGAGTCACAGGTCGGAGGCATGTTTTTACACTTTTACAACTTATTTTGAGTACGGATCATCATATAGCGTACCCACTGAAGACAGCCTAACAACAGCATGGAATGTTGCTGGTGTAGCTGCTGGTGCTAATGTCCAGATGGAAAAAGACACGCTTACGCTGCTAGGATGCTTGATTTTCATGAAGGTTCATGTCACGACCTGATGCTGTGTAGCGATCCATTATGTGTCTTCCGTTTAATCCTAGCGAAATGGGCCGGATGGGCTCTGTAATAGGCTAGACATTTGGGCTGGACAAGCCAGGCCGCAGGCCTTATAACCGAATATAAGTACTACTGTGCTGGCGCGTTGCCGGGCATCGAACAAGAGAAATCATACAAGCTATCCTAGCCACCTACTCTGCTTTCTTCTTCCTCCCCAAGTCGTCGTCGCCGGCGTCGCAACTCCGTCCGATAGCCTCCGGTGTGCCGCCGTTGAGCTTAGGACCATCACATCTAGTATCAGAGCCGTTGCGATTCCTGGATCTCGTAGCCTTGAGCTGTAAAATTCCGTGAGAGGTTGGGAATTCGGGCGAGATTGATATCCAATTTCGCTCTTGAGTTTCGGTAAATCCTGGATCGGTTGGCTCGGTGAGGAGTGGAATCCTTCGTCGATCTGGCTAGAGGAAAACCACCTACCCTTACCTCGAGGATGTCGAAGGTCGAGGGAGAGATTGTGGCCATTGGCGAGAAGCTCACGAAGATCCTGGAGGCTGTTGAGGGCTTCGGGAAGTGGAAGCCGGTGGTCGACTCCACCATGGGCGAACTCAACAAGACGGTTGACAAGCTCGCGTTCCGTTTGGAGGCACTGGAGGCGGGCATGGGTGTACCGCAAGGTGGTGGTACGCTAGTGAGTGGACATCGACCTGGAGTTGTGGATCCGAGCGGATCTGGGGGCCCGGACGAGGACGGGAAGGTTTCAAGCTACATCCAGGGTGAGAAATCACTACCCAAGCTCTTACACACTGCTGAGCCGCATGATTTGGGTTTCCGAGGGCACAACAGAGTGGAAGACAAATGGGGTGAGAGTAATCCCAGATTTGGTGGAGGTGGTCGTGGTCTAGGTTATCATCAGAAGGAATTTCGTTTACCTAAAATTGATTTTCCTAAGTTTGATGGTGATCATCCTAGAGTTTGGAAGGAGAAGTGCGAGAAGTATTTCGCCATGTATTCAGTACCTCCTCATCTGTGGGCTAGTTTTGCTACCTTTCATTTTCAGGGAAATGTTGCTTTATGGTTGCAAACCTATGAAGCACAACACACTGTTGATAGTTGGGTGGAGCTATGTGTGGCAGTAGAGGGAAAATTTGGTAGAGACCTCTACAAGAATTATGTCCGAGATATGTTGAGTATTAAGCAAACTGGTGATGTACTGGAGTATGCTGGTCGTTTTCAGCAGGCTATGCATAGAGTACTGGTACATAACAGCTCCTATGATGATACATTTCTGGTGAGCAAATTTTTGGATGGGCTGAAATATGATATCAAGGCTGCCATCTTACTTCATAACCCAGCTACTGTAGATGCTGCTTTATCGTTGGCACTGAGGCAAGAGGAACTTCTGGAGATGTTTCCTAAGAAGGTGTACAACAAGAATGGCAAAGAGTTCTCTAAATTTTCTCAGAAGCATTCTAACTTCAGTAAAGGTATCTTGGGTTCTCTTCCTGCTGTTGAGGATAAGACTGAAGAAAAAGCTCCAGATAAATCTAAGTGGCATTCTAACTTTAAGTGGGAACAACTAAAGACATTGAGAAAATCTCAAGGGCTCTGTATGAAATGTGGTGAGAAGTATGTGCATGGTCATAAATGCCCGAAGAATGTGTCTCTGCATATAGTGGAGGAATTGCTGGAATTGCTTTCCCCGGATACTTTGTCTGAAACCAGTGAACCTGAAGAACAATCCAGTGATGAGGAGTTGTTGACCTTGTCCTTGTGTGCAGCTGCTGGGACACAAAGCAAGAAATCTATGAGGATAAGTGGGTTATATGGCAGTCATGAATTGCTTATATTGATTGACTCAGGCAGCTCTGGTAGTTTCATTAGTGAGAAAATGGTGTAGACAATGAATTGCTCAACAGTCACTATCCCTGATGTTCAAGTTACAGTGGCTAATGGGGGCAAGCTCACAAGCACAGCTATAATTCAGGATTTCACTTGGTTAACTCAAGGAAACACCTTCAAAACTGATGTTCGAGTCCTGAATCTCTCTTGCTATGATATGATACTTGGTATGGACTGGCTGGAACAGCACAGCCCAATGTGGGTGCATTGGCAGAAGAAGAAAATGAGGTTCACTCATCAAGGAAAAAGAATCACATTGAGAGGTATCAAGAACAGTGTCAAGTCCTGCAAGAAAATCTCAAGCAAGAAGCTAAAAGGGTTAATTAGAAAGAATGGTTTGGCTCAACTACTTCAGCTATCTCCTGTTGCTGAGCAAACAGTGAAGACTGAAGTCATACCACCAGAAATTTCTGAGTTATTGTTGCAACATGATGATGTATTCAAGGAACCAACTGGTCTTCCACCAAAAAGATAGTTTGACCACCATATTCCACTGATTCCTGGTGCTAAACCAGTGAACATAAGGCCCTATAGGTATTCTCCTAGCCAGAAGGATGAAATTGAACAACAAGTGAAAGAGATGTTGAGAAATGGTATCATACAGCCCAGTGTGAGCCCTTATGCTTCTCCAGTGTTGTTGGTCAAAAAGAAGGATGGGACTTGGCGCTTTTGTGTGGATTACAGACACTTAAATGCCATCACGGTGAAGAACAAATATCCTCTTCCGATTGTAGATGAACTCTTGGATGAATTGCATGGGGCTTGTTGGTTCACTAAGTTGGATCTAAGGTCTGGTTATCATCAAATCAGGCTTGAGGATGGTGATGAACATAAAACTGCATTTAGAACTCATGATGGACACTGGGAGTTCAGAGTTATGCCCTTTGGTCTCACTAATGCACCTGCTACTTTCCAGGCCATTATGAATACCATTTTTGCTCCATTATTGAGGAAGTGTGTGTTGGTCTTTGTGGATGACATCTTAATTTACAGCAAGAGTTTATCTGAACACAGGCATCATTTGCATGCTGTTTTTGATATTCTCAAGCAACACCAATTATTAGTCAAGAAAAGTAAATGCTGATTTGCACAACAACAGTTAGAGTACTTGGGTCACATTATTGGAGCTCACGGTGTGTCTACCAGTCCTGACAAGATTCTAGCTGTTCAACAATGGCAAGTTCCTGGCAATATCAAGGCATTAAGGGGATTTTTGGGGTTGTCTGGCTATTACAGGAAATTTATTGCAAACTATGGTGTGATTAGCAGGCCACTAACTGATTTACTGAAGAAGGGGGTTCCATTTGTGTGGACTGATAATCACACTACAGCATTCAACTCATTGAAGCAGGCCTTAATCACCGCACCAGTTTTGGCACTTCCAGATTTCACAAAGACCTTCACCATTGAGACTGATGCAAGTGATAAAGGAATTGGAGCTGTATTAACTCAACAAGGGCACCCCATTGCTTATTTGAGCAAGGCTTTGGGAGTAAAGGCTCAGGCCTTATCTACTTATGAAAAAGAATGTCTTGCTGTCCTATTGGCTGTGGAGAAATGGAAGTCATATCTTCAACATAAAGAATTTATCATAGCTACTGATCATAAAAGCTTGGTGAATCTCACTGAACAAAAGCTGCAGACTGGAATGCAGCACAAGGCATTTGTCAAGTTGCTTGGATTTCAATACAAGATATTGTACAAGAAAGGTCTTGAGAATAAAGCTGCTGATGCCTTATCCAGGAATCAAACAGTGGAGCAAGTTGCTGCAATGTCTATAAGTAAGCCTAGGTGGTTGGAGATAGTGGTGGAGGGCTACCAGCAGGATCCATCCACCAAGCAATTGCTCACTGAGCTGTCATTAACAGGAACTAATGATAGAGGATTCACATTTGTGGATGGCATTATAAGGTATAAAGGGAGGATTTGGCTAGGAACCCACAAAGAGGCTCATGATGCTGTGTTACTGGCTCTTCATGCAAGTGGAGTTGGAGGTCATAGTGGTATAAATGCAACTTATCACAAAGTAAAAACTCTGTTTGCTTGGCCATGAAACAAGATATTCAGACATTTGTGAGCAACTGTCAGGTATGTAAGCAAGCTAAGTCCGAGCACACTAAGACACCTGGTACCCTTCAGCCATTACCAATTCTGGAACAGGCTTGGAATATCATAAGCCTTGACTTTGTTGAAGGACTGCCCAAATCTCATCAGTTTGACACTATTATGGTGGTGATTGACAAGCTGACAAAGTATGGGCACTTTATTGCTTTATCTCATCCTTTCACAGCCATGACTGTTGCTCAGTTGTTCATATCCAACATTTACAAGTTACATGGATTGCCTCAAGTCATTATCTCTGATAGGGATAAGGTATTCACCAGCACTTTATGGCAAGAGTTATTTCGAATGACTGATACAACTCTGAATATGAGTTCATCCTATCACCCACAAACCGATGGGCAGACAGAAAGACTAAATCAATGCCTTGAAACTTACTTGAGATGCATGGTTCAATCATGTCCCAACAAGTGGTCCAAATGGTTGGCTTTGGCTGAGTATTGGTATAATACGACATTTCACTCTGCGTTGGGCAAATCCCCATTTGAAGTGCTCTATGGCCATAAACCTAGGCATTTCGGTATTGTGTCTGGCGAGCAAGCTTCGGTCACTGACCTTGAGCAGTGGCTGCAAGAAAGGTCACTGATGCAGAAACTCATTCAAGATAACCTGCAACGTGCCCAAGCAAGAATGAAGGCTCAAGCTGATAAACACCGTATGGAGAAGGAGTATGCAGTGGGAGATTGGGTTTTCGTTAAATTGCAACCTTACGTGCAAATGTTTGTGGCCAGAAGGTCGAATCAAAAGCTGTGCTACAAGTATTTTGGTCCTTACCTTATCACTCAGCGTGTGGGAGCAGTGGCATATAAACTGCAATTACCGGAGTCCAGTCGCATTCACCCAGTGATTCATGTTTCACAACTAAAGAAGGCCCTTCCACCTAATACAGAGGTGAGCACTGACGAAGCTCTTAACTGTCTCAATTCTGATGAAGTTCTGTTTCCAGTTGAGATGTTGGACTCCTGTCTCCACAAAGTGGGTAACTCTGCTGTTCCTTATGGTCTCATTCGTTGGTCTTCTTTACCATCTGATTGGACTACTTGGGAGAATCTACAAGATTTGAAGATGCGCTTTCCATTATCGGCAGCTTGGGGACAAGCTGTTGCTCAAGAGAAGGGGAGTGTCACGACCTGATGCTGTGTAGCGATCCATTATGTGTCTTCCGTTTAATCCTAGCGAAATGGGCCGGATGGGCTCTGTAATAGGCTAGACATTTGGGCTGAACAAGCCAGGCCGCAGGCCTTGTAACCGAATATAAGTACTACTGTGCTGGCGCGTTGCCGGGCATCGAACAAGAGAAATCATACAAGCTATCCTAGCCACCTACTCTGCTTTCTTCTTCCTCCCCAAGTCGTCGTCGCCGGCGTCGCAACTCCGTCCGATAGCCTCCGGTGTGCCGCCGTTGAGCTTAGGACCGTCACAGTTCACAGCTAGTTTTTTCCTGACACCACTCACTCCCATGCACGCCTATCCAGCTATACTGATCCTATCAGATGATGTAGTGTAGGCATGGTGATAGCCAAATGATGAGTTACGTATAGTCTCTTATTGGGCACCCCGTGGCCCGATCTGTTAAGTAGAGACAGTAACATAAATATCTGAAAAAAAATGCATGTGTCAGCATACGGAAGTAAGACCGAACAACCGAATACCTGAACACTGGTGCTGGAAATCAGAACTCTCAAGTCAAGAGAACTAGAAGCCTTCAGCACTAGAAATGCCTAATTATTGGTGCAATATAATTTTCCACAACATTTTCTGTGGCCTTATCACATTGTTACTTTGTTAGCCATACAAGATAGAAAAAATCGATGCAAGATGCCTTGCTTGTCGGGGGAAAGAAGTACCAGCCGCATCCTGCAACTCAGATCAACAACAAATGCCACTCACAATAAACTGAGACTATCTCCAACCGTTCGCGAGACGCAAACCCCAAATGGGATGCTGCCCAGCGCTGGCAAGGAGCCGCAAAAAATGCAATCTCCAACGGTGTACCCTTTCTCTTCCTCCTCCCTCCCTCCCCTGCGCCGACGAGAGCCACAGCCGCCGCGACTCCCTCTTCCCCGCGACTCCCTCGGCCTCTCCTCGTCCCTAGCCTCCGCCACCACCTCCGTCTCCGTGCTCGGCTCCGCCCGCCCCTTCCGCTTCTTCTCCGCCCCGCTGTGGAGCAGCGTGGTCGTCGCCTTGGCGAGCACTTTGAGCCACCGAGCAACGACGGCGAGCACGCGTAGCCGTCCCCTGCTCCACCCCGAGCCCGCACTGCACCCCGCCGTCCCCCGCTCGCCTCCGCCCGCCGCCTCCAGCTCGCGTCGCCGCAATCGCTCTCCGGCGCCGGCGTCCGAAGAGCTCGAAGTGGCAGGCAGCAGCAGCAGCGCCCGCGGAGCAGCAGGCCACCGCCTCCGCCACCACCTCCGTCTCCACCCGCGGAGAGCGAGCGAGCGTCCGTCACCAAATCGGATCGGACTCGTCGGCAACGACGCGGCAGCGGAGGAGAAGATGATATCGTCGTCGGACCCCGGGAGGCGGCGGCGCTGGAGCTGCAGGAGTCCGGGTGGGAGGAGCTGCGGCCTCCCCCTTCGCTTCCGGCACGGCCTCCCCCTCCGCCGACCGCTCGTCGGCACGACCTCCCCCTCCGGCTCTGGCACGGCCTCCCCCTCCGCCGACCGCTCCTCAGCACGGCCTACCCCTCCGCCTCCGGCATGGCCTCCCGCGCCGCCGCTCGCCGTGGCCGCCGCTTCCCCCTCTCCCCAAATCACATCGGAGCGAAGCCAAGCCCATGGAGAGCTCGATTGGGAAGGGGAGCAGCAGGCCGCTGCGGCCCCCGCCCGCGGCCTCCGCCTCCGCCTCCTCCGCCGACCTCATGGCGGCCTGCCGCTGCGGCTCCCGCCCGCGGCCTTGGCCTCCGCCTCCTCCGCCGATCCCCATGGCGGCCTGCCCTTCTGCGCGTGAGGAAGACAGAACAGAAAAAACGATTCGATGCTGTGGAGGGATGCGGTGCGGGGGGGTCCGTGATGGATTTGTCCGTCGCCAGCCCTCCGGTTCCAAAAATGTGTCGATGGAATGGGTGATCCGTTGGAGAGTGATTTCTGACATTTTGCTACCCAGTTTCTATGTAAATCCCATTATAGATGGTCCGTTGGAGATAGTCTGAGAACTATCACATTTGCATAACGCCGCCTGCAGACAAGCCAAAAATCTCTCAACTGTACACTGCCAATTTTCGGTCCACATTCTAAAAATTGATTGCATGTTGCAGTTAAAATGGTAACCAAACTTATGACTACACAGGGATGCTACATTCGTACAGGGATGGCTCACACAGGCTATGGAGTAATTAGAGAACTTAGTCAACCCCTCACCCCAAAAAAAAAAAAAAAAAAAAAAAAAAAAAAAAAAAAAAAAAAAAAAAAAAAACTCGCAAAAGAAAAAAGAGAACTTAGTCAAGATTGATGATACATGCTGCAAAACGGCCATAGAAACTGGACATATATCACGAAACCTTGAACATTGTTGCAAAACGGCCAAGCAGAACACAGTATGCTAGCTGGGAACAAAGACGTTCAATACACTTTTGCATTCCACAACAAAATATGTGAAAACGCAGTCATTGTAGTTCCTGCAGTTCATGGATGTCTAGAATCTTAGATTCAGGCATGTAAAAAGCAGTCAAGTTTGCTGGTATGATGATCCTTTTTCCGGATTGTTAGGTATACTCCTTAATCAAGATATATTGCAAACAACAGTGACCATGCAAAAACAAGTTTATATCCGAAACCAGCCATGCTCACATGGTTGTATCTATTGACATTCAAGATTCTGTCATCTGCCTTGTTAGGCCACTGTTCCAACTTCCAAGATCCATGCACTATAGTTAGACGAGATATTGCCATGCTTTACAGGAGCTCGCAGAAAGCATGAGAATTAACCAGCGCTGCACCCTGATGTGATGTCTGATCAACTTCACAAAACACTGCAAGATCTGAACTGGGCTACACAGTAACAACCCTGCCTCTTTCTTGACTGCATCATTCATGTGTTCATCAAGAAGTGAGATACTTTCAGAAATTTCACTGGCATGACCATCTGGTCCTTGACCTCACAAGCAAGGAGATAATAATAGCGTACCATTACAGCCATCCAACTTATATGGCAGCTGAGTAAGGAAGTAACAATGGATCCAGGCAGCAGGACATCAGCCATTCTGAAAAGAGATAGATTCATTTTTTGTCAGAAAACATGAGATGTGCCACTACAGGCTCAAACAATAGTTCTTAGGACAAAGTTTTGATGTAATTCAATAGTTTTCACCTGCCACTGAACTATTCATCGGCATCTTCAGGAGTTAGTGTCCAATCTGTGTCATGAATTTTGCATAATACGTGTCTCCAAGATTTTCTAATCTAAACATATCCTTCTGCAACAAATATTACGCAAAGCCTACTTATGCAAAACATCCTGATTAACATCTGGAACGTGGTCTAAGGTATAATGGCCAAGCCTTCCAGTACGATAGAGATTGAGTAGTTTCAAAGCTACAGGTTTATGCATGTCATCACTCGGTTCTGTGGAAATCTTGAAAATCTCCCGCAGTGACATAATTTGGCTCTCTATCAATCTTCTGAACTCATCCCCCTTTCCTAGATCCTCTTTACAAAATGATACAGACTCAAAAAGAACTTTTCGTACAGCTTTCACAATAAAATCCTGCACACATGCAACAAACCAGTTGACACGTGTCATATAAAAGATATAAAAGCGGAGGGGGTTATGTTAGGCTTGGCTAGCCAACAACCAATTTTTAGCCAATCTTATGGAGATGAAACATATAAAAGATACCCAATGTAAATATTTCTCTATAAGAAATTTTATATATATACAAGACAAATGATGGTTTGTTTGTATCACAAGTGAGAAAGCGCGCAAAAACGATACTAGGTTGCAAGGTCACCTGGGTATGATCTGAAACATATTGCCGCTTCTTGGTGTTGCTCCCACATACTGCGTCACAAGAAAAGTTATCTGCCACTTGATTCAAGTTCTCCCACTTACAATATTCCTCCTTCGAGTTCAGAACAGCAAGAAGAAATTGGGCAATATCATACTCCTCTAACAGGGAATCTCTAATTGCTCCTGCAAAGTGTGTGCATGAATAACATAATAATGATAAAGAGTTAAACTGAAGTCGTGAACTTTTAAGTAATTGTTACCTGTCAAAGCTAGTCTAGAACCGGAATCATCATTTGCAAATGTAGGCGAAAGAACACCAGGTGTGTCTAACACATATATATTCGGATGACTAGCAACCTGTAGACCAATAAACCTTGTAAGACTTAAATGTAATTTGACTATCAGATACATTGTTTCTGAGCAAAACCATAATGCACTGGCAGTTTCTTGCACACACTTGGAGCAGCAAAAAACATGCACTAGTCCTATTTCTATAATAAACATTCTTCAGTTTCATTGTTGTTTTCTTAAAAAAACAGGGTCCCAACTTTTGGTCAATGCAAACAGAAGCCGCAATATATGGTGCTTATGATATGATCCACGGTCAGAATTTTGGGCCAATGCACTTCTAAAATCTAAATATTACTGTTCCAAAGGTGCTCTGAAAAGCTGTATTATTATTGTTTCATGCACCCTAGAAGATACTACACGTCTGAGAGTATGAACCGAATTACCTTGTATCCGGTTATATCTCTAGTTTCTCCAGGATGGCTGTTTACAATTGCTTGCTTGAGCTTTCCCTTCTCTTGGAAGGAAAAAAGTCATTTACAGTATAACAATCAGAACCTAAGCAAATCAGAACACAACAGAAGAACAACAGATAATCTGCATCACCTGCTGCCCCAATCCTCCCAATTTGATGCATCGCATTCACAATAGCTGACTTCCCAACATTAGGAATCCCGACCAGGAGGACTGTTCCCGTGCAATTGCTTTCAGCATGTTTGATCTCCCTGATCCTCGATTGCACAATGTTCAACAGCTACAAAGATAACGCCCCAGTCAGACATGAATATCTCAGTGTAGCAAAAAGCAAAACCACCGCATACAATTGCTAAATCATGTTATATTCCAATGAACAAGCTGCACTTGTTTGCAAATAACAGAGCTTACCGCCTTGATGCTTTCCCTGTTGTGAGAATTTACCGGGACACACGAGCAGCTCCTTTGGTTGATGTAGGCCACCCATTTCTGAAATAATCGCCACAAACAACTCTCATATATCAGAACCAGTCATGAACTCGCCCCAAGTTCAGCGCAGGGTTCGGAGTTGGTTACCTTGGTCTCCGACGGATCAGCCAAATCGGCCTTGTTGAGCACGACGACCCGGCGGCCGTCGTGTTCCAGGGTGCGGCGGCTAAGGAGCTCGAATGCCGAGGAGGCAGGTATCTGCGGGGAGACGGCACGGGTCCGTGAATTTTCGACGGCAAGCGTGGTAGTAGATGGGGAGTAGGGGAAGGCACCGTACGCGGGCGTCGCGGACCTCGAGGACGAGGTCAACGAGGGGGAGCCGGGTGCGGATGGCGCGTTCCGCGGCGGCCATGTGGCGCCCGTACCAGGCGCCGGAGAGCCCTCGAACGGCCGCACTCAGGCGGCGCGACAGGGCCTCCGTCGACGACGCCATTGCTGCCGACGAGGAGATGGGAGTCGTGGAGGAGGCTGGCCCGGGAATGGCCACAACAAAAACGATCAAATGGGCTCTTGTGCTTCTACAATGGCTGGATCGGCCTATGTTATAAGATTAGAAGAAGTTTATTTTGCCTCTTTCAACTTTCATCAGAGTTTAATTTTCATCTCTCAATTACAAAATCGGGTAGGACGACTCCCTTAACTTTCAATACCGTTTGTTTTTCCTCCTTTGGACGGTTTGGACAGCGGTATTGGCTCTATTATTTTTTTCCTTTTGTTCCTCTTCTATTATTGCTTTGAAACCCATATTTCTTTTTTTCCTTTTGTTCCTCTTCTATTATTGCTTTGAAACCCATATTTCTCTAGCTCAAAAAATCAAACCAATTTTTGTCCTAACAGAACATTAAGTGATGAACAACTTTTGTGATGTACAAAGTTCATATTATTTTGAGATTTTTATCTAAAAATCTTCCAATGATGTCCAGTTTTCAAATTGATTTGAATTTTTAGGGGAACAAAATATCTCTTAAAATATTGATAAATTCCCTAAAATTATATTTATCCTTTGCAGATCAAATGTAATTTTTGGTACACACTTATGTGCATATTTTGGAAGTTATAATCAAGCTCATTTTTAGTTTAGGTAAAAATGACCTTGTTTAATAACTTCCAGAACCCACACATATGTGTGTACGAAAAAAATATTTTTCAATTGTAGAGACCAAAATAGAATTTTAGGGAAATTATCAAGATTTTAGGAGGACCTTTGTCCCCGCTAAAAATTCAAATGTATTATGAATCTGAATTGCATTTGGAGATTTTTAGATAATCATCTGAAAAGAATATGAACTTTGCACAAACATAAAATTTGTTCACCATGTAATTTTCTGTCAGCACAAAAATTGGCTTGATTTTTTGAGCTAGAGAATTATGGGGTTCAAAGCAAAACAGAAGAGAAATAAAAGGAAAAAAATAAAAAAAGTCAATACCGTTGTCCAAACCGCTCAAGGGAGGAAAAACAAACGGTATTGAAAGTTGAGGGAGTCGTCCTACCCGGTTTTGTAATTGGGGGATAAAAATCGAACTCCGATAAAAGTTGAAGGAGGCAAAATAGACTTCTTCCTAAGATTAATTACCAGGCCCATGTTATAGGCAGAAGATTCTTTTTTTTTAAATTGTATATATAGGCAGAAGACTCGAATCGTGAAAAGACATACCCCGTAACAGAATACTTCCAGGACACACGTAAGAATCATCGCGGGACAAAACAATTAGTGTATTATAGCCCCAGCAACCGACGTCACGTTCCATGGAACACAGATATTTCACGAAATGTTTTCACTAGACAAATCTTCTTGGGCCAATTTGATATTTGCCATTACAAAATCTCCTACTCTGGTTTGTGCCATCACAAAAGAGCTAATATGATGAGTGCCATTGAGTGTGCAAATGTTTATCATACATCATCACCGTCAACGGCCTTAGCACCTGCCGTTAAATATTTTTTCAAAATGCCCATTTTACCTTTATCTTCAACCTCGGTCTACCTCTTATTGCTCTGCGCCGCCGCCGCCATCCAAGCTCCACATTGTGCCCAAAGCAACCGAGCTTAAGGTCGCACATGAGAGAAAAAAATTAAAGAAATCAACAGAACAAGACAGGGAAAATGGGTCTTTTTACACTTCCGTCACGCATTGACTGGTTAATAATGGCACATACTATTAAACTTTGCGCACCTGATGACAGTCATCATATTAAGGATTGTGGTGGCAGATATGACATTTAGTCCATTTGCAATGGCATACAACAAATTATCCCAATATTATTTGTCCCTGGAAGAAAATTCTATGCGTACCGTCCGCAAACAGCGCCCTTGTGCGGCCCCGCCCAGATGGCCGACGCGTGGACAGCGTGGGATGAATCCAACAGCGCTAGAAACTTGGCTCCCCTCTAGCGCACCGCTTCTAGCAATGCATGCGGCTTGCTCCAGAGTCGCTCAGGTGCCTTCCCCTTTCTCTCGTCGCGCCAGCCGTTGCCCGTCGCTAACCTTCGCTCCACCCCGGAGTCGGGGACGGCGAGCGTCTGTCAACGTCGGTGCTCCTAGCCTCCGACCATCTCCGCTTCCCATCGGCTCTGCTTCCATAATCAACTCCTGAAATAGGGCAGGAAGCATGACACCCTCTTGGATGTCAACAGATTGATGATGGAATTTATGCTGATGTACTCTTGGATGTTAACAAATCAGAGATGAAATTTGTACTGACATCAAATCAGTCTTGAATTTTAACAAATCGAAGATGAAATTTGCACTGATATCAGATAACCATCCTATACAGATACCACATTTAGTGACATGTTACAGGAGAAGGATGCATTGATCCAGCCCTCGTGCCTGAAGGTTGAGTCCGCGGTAGTGTCCTTGTACCACGCGGTTGAGCCAACGGCGGTGGCGTCGTCCTCATGCCTGGCGGCGGCGGCGGCATCCTTGTCCTAATCCTATCATGGCTGCGAGTTTCTGGCGGAGCTAGAGGGCAAAGAAGCGATGCTTGATGGACGGGCCGAAGGTGCCAAACGATTGGAGCCGGGGAGCACGTCATGCGGAAGCCAAGCCGTGTGGGAGTGTCATGCACAGGTGCCAAGCCGACCTCCGCTCCTGTTCGATTCCCCCACGTTGTCCACGCATCGGCCATCCGTGCGGGGCCGCACAAGGGTTGTTTGCGGATGGTACCCATAGAATTTTCTTCCGGTCAACTTGGGATTCATACCTGGCAAACTTGCGCAAAACAATGGGGGCTATGGTCCTCTGACGCGCTACCATCACTGTCCCTGATGCCACTCAATCTCAGGTAACTGGACTAGGGATGACAGAAATCTAGCAGTACAAAGTAGCCTCCTCATTCTCCCCCATCTTCAACTTTGAACAAACACACGCGAGTTATATATATGTAGCGTGACGGGCGAGCAAGAGATGGATTAGAAATATAAGTACACGAGTGATTATGAATTGCCACATGGCACAAATTTAAAGGAGCTTCACGAGTGGTGTTCCGAAGCTCACATAACGCAAAATGAAGCAAAGGCGAAGTTGTTAATGGCAGTCACATGCGAGGTTTAAAGCTTGCTCTGAATCCACAGATGGTCAACAGTTGTACTAGCAATTAAATAATTATATATGTGATGGAAATCTTTTCAACAAGTATAGTAGTGTACTCCTCTGTACCTCACAATATAGGAGTTGTTCTAGCACCCATGGAGAAAGCATATGTACCTGATATTAGCTCCTAAAACTCCTTGAGAGAAGATTTTAGGGTTGAGCATGATATCCCAACGGCTGTAACTTCAATTCTATCAGTACACAAATAATTTTTGCAATTTTTTTTGAGAGTTTCTGGAAAATGATTATCTTAGTGGGTTAAGCAAGTACGAGTATTAAAGTGAATTGTCTGGCATGAGGAATTGAACGAATTTTTTACCCAAAACTTACTACTGAAAGATTAAGGGGTCGTTTGGATCAAAGGAAATTCAAAGGAATTTCAAAGGAATCCATTCCAAAGGAATTTTCCCTACACTTGCTGTTTGGAATGGAGGAATTATGAATTCCTTTCCAGAGGAAAGGAAAGACTTCCTTCACAAAACATAGGAAAAAAAGCATGAGGTTGGATCTAAAGGAAAATTTCCTTTGCTTTGCTTATGGCGTTAGCTGTAGAGTGCCCACATGCAACAACCTAATTGATGTGAGCTAATGCACTTGTACGCTTTGAACTTAATTAACGTGAATTAATGTACACGTATCCTGTACGTGTTAGCAAAGGCCATGCAGGAATGGGTTGCCTTGAGAAATAAAGTGAGTAGTTAAAGGTGGTAAGAAGTTAGTAATTTAATTATGTGCATTGAAAATTGATGTTATGGCTTGTATAAATACTTTATTTAGTTGTAATGCATTTAGTTCATATGTTTACAATTCATGCATTCTAAACATCTCAAATTCTTCATTCCTCTGTTTTGGATTCCTGTGGTTTTAGCATTTTTTCCTTTCCTGTGTTTTCTCCGTTCCTGTGTTTTTTCCTATTCCTGCGTTTTTCATTCCCGTGTTTCAAACAGGGCCTAAGTCTGTGCAATTGATCAGCCTATGTTCTTCTCTTGATGGGAGTTCGGTTCCTGGATACAGCGCATAAGGCCATCGGATTTTTTTTTATTTTTTTTTATTTTTATTTTTTTTGACATGAGCTAGTGTGCTTCTATCATGGACTGGATCGGCCCATGTTATATTTTAGGATTAATTACCATGCCCATGGATAAGCATCAAGACTGCATTAGGCAGGGACTGAATGTGTAAGAGTTCTCTCTAGAAAATTGGTATACAGAACAACGGAATCATCCCGGACAACAGCAGTATCATCATGGGACAACGCAATTCTAGTCTTTTAGCACCCAGTTAGTGTCTTTTAGACCCAGAACCTCCAGAATTATACGTTGGTGCACATTTCCGGTCACGAAATTTCTTCACTTTATTTACAGTGGTCAGTGCATTTTGCGGGACCTAGCTAGACTTTGCGAGGAAAATAATACCAGGCGCGGTGAAAGGGAGAGCGCACTCTCGATTAAAATCCGGCGAAAACTAAACCGCCGGCGCCGGCGACACGGCGTCCTCTCCTTTGGCGCCAGATTCTGGGAATGACGGTGCAATTTCCCTCCTTATTCCTGCATGCACATATGCTTGGAGCCTTTCTGTCGCGAATAGCGCCTCTCGCCGTGTCATGTGTGTTCTTTTCTTCTCTCCTCGTCGACGGCTACTAGCTAGCGCCTAGCTAGCAGGCACTTTCCTGGCCGGTCGGCAAAGGCACGGGCTTCTGTGCTTGTTCCTACGGTTTCGATACGTGTCGTGAGAAATTCCTTCAGGTAATACGGTGTTGGCCATGAAGTGGGGAGTCAGCTAGCACTTGGACCTTGGTTGCTAAGTCATTCCTTTTCACCTGTTAAAGAAACTGGCAATTTGTATTTCTGCAGCTGCTAGGTACCCCGTGTGAACAAATGTCATTTTCCTTGCGTTTGAGTTCATTCTTTTTTTGAGAACTTGCTGGCAGTCACTTTCTCCATATTCCCTGCCGTCGTTTCGGTTTTCAGTACAGGGGAGATCCATTTACATGTAAAAGTTAGAATTTTATTTAGGTTATTTAAATATCTCCACATGTTGATGATGACCGGATACGTTCCAGGAAGACAAACAGTCCAAACATCTCTCCATGTTGACAAGAACAAGTGTAGTGCTCATCTCTGTGACCACTAACTAAGCCCGTAGTCAAAGAGTTTTCATTAAGTATTTGAAATTGTTACAGTAGAGGAGTACACATTATGTAATTGATAACACAAAGGTACTGTGTTACTTGGAAAAGAAAAAAGATAATACTCGAAAGCACTGTCGCCTTGCATTACAGTACTACTAGCTCTGTTGCATACAGAACAGAGGAAAGTTACAAGTACAGTATATTATGTAGGAAAGTAGTGAGACGATAGAGACACGAAATACAAAGACAACACAACACAACCCTGCTACAGAGAAGACAATTCTAAAAGGGTCCATCACTCTGCAGCCAATAGCCTTCCGTCTGAATGTTACCAGCAAATAAAAGGCGCAAATACTCAAATGTAGTATATACGTATGTATATGCGCCCCCGTACCGTGGCTGAAAAATATACCGCCATTTCAGGGAGCAATTCAGGTTACTGAAAGGGCCTTATTTTCCCCAGTCACTGCTGCAGCGCGGTGACAGACAGTGACCCCTGCGGATCAGTGTAATGG
Organism: Eragrostis curvula; assembly: GCA_007726485.1. Taxonomy (NCBI): domain Eukaryota; kingdom Viridiplantae; phylum Streptophyta; class Magnoliopsida; order Poales; family Poaceae; genus Eragrostis; species Eragrostis curvula. The sequence goes on from CM017439.1 coordinate 38,233,542, forward strand.
CAGCATGGCCGAATGTTCTGACTGAGATCATCAGAACACAAATCTTTTTTCGTCGAAGAGGAATGACGCCAGGTCGTCGACGCCGTCGCTCGCCTGCCTGCACAGCATGTCGGCGGCGGTGGTGGTGGCGAACGCATTGGGTCCGTACGTGAAGTCGTCCCACTTGAGCTCGTGCTCCGAGACGCTCCCCATGTCGAAGAAGGGCGCGTCGTGCGGGCGCGACTCCGCCGCGGCGGTGAGGTCGTCGCCGATGAAGAACATGTCCTCCGGCGGCGCTGCGTACATCTGGTGAGACGAGTGGTTGGGCGCGAACAGCGGCGGCGGCGGTGGCATTCCGTTGGTGGTGGCCGTCATGTCGCACACGTCTCCGCCGTAAGCAAGGGAATTCTGCACGCACAAAGATTTGGAAGGAAGAGACTGCTCGTGAGCTACGCCGCCTGTGACATGTACAGAGAGCAATGACATGGCTGCGTTTGATTCGTACCTGGAAATTGTTGCAGGATTCGGCAATTGTGCACATTCCCCTGCTCATGTCCAGAGGAGGCGAGCTGGAATTGGCGGAGGTGAACGTGCTGAGCTGGTCGACGCTGCCGAGGGACGAGTTGCTCGGCACTTTGCTCATCTGCGCTCTCGCGCCGCCGCCAGCTGCTTTCGCCTTGGGCTCGCCCTGCAGCAGCCCGGCCTCGTGCCGCTTGATCACTCGGCACAGCGCGTAGGCCCCCTGCAAGACAAAGATTGAACCATCTCAATAAGTTCAGCAATATAATGGCCGGCCAGCGAGGCAAAGAACTCTATCGCAAATTGATGATGAATAAGAATGGACAAGGAGGCGTACGATGAAGTTGGACGCGCCGTGTACGAGGTCCTGGCAGAGTCTGTACTCGTGCATGACCCAGTCGGTGCGCTCGCCGCCGGGGGCGCGGCCGCGGTAGAAGACGAGCGTCTTGCGGACGCCGTAGACGCCGCCTTCGCAGGCGATGCGGCGGTCCTTGCCGGTGGCCTTCCAGTAACCCGTCACGGTGGCGCGGTTGGTGCGCGACCCGTTGGGGTACTTGCGGTCGCGCGGGCAGAAGAAGAACCACTCCAGGTCGCGCTTCGGCAGAAAAGACTTCTCTGCAAAACCATCCATCCACAGGAGAAGTTAATTAATGATTCTGCACTACTATTTGCGTCGAATATGCTTAAAGTTTGCATTTCTGCGGGTACACACGGAATGAAATGATGTATGGTTCCTCTGTCCTCATTTGATTCTGAAGAAAGGCGTATTCTGCAACCGGCCTAGAGAGAAAAAAGCCAGATGCGCGGGAGAAAGAAATGAAAAAGGTCCTTTTTACTATCTGGCTGTTAGCTAGCAACGAAATTCTCTTGCGAGTGAAAATTCGTCAGACATGTCCCTTTCCTGTTTCAACCATTTTATCACCTCCTTTTTACTCCTGCCTTTGCGAAAATAGGCTAAAAAAGGCTAGCAAGTCAAAAGTTCATCTTTCACACCTGAAATTGCTCCGTAAAAAGTTCGACACACGCTGACATTTGCTTGAAATTCAACTCTGAAGAACCAACCAGAACACCACAGCTGGAACTGGAAAAGTTCAGAGAGTACACACCTGGTAACTCCCATGGCTCGGACTTGTACAGGTCGATCACCGGGATGACCTCAAGCTCGATTTTGAGGTTGTCGACCTTCCTCTTTAGATAGTACCCGACAAGCTCGTCGTCAGTGGGGTGGAACCGGAAGCCGGGCGGCAGGGTCATGGTTCCCATATCTGACTTTCTTCGAGTAGGATGATGAATTAATGAATGTACACTTGCGGACTGCTTAAATATTTGCGGCAAGAGCACAGGGTTGAATAGACAAGAGTAACAAGAAGAGAAGACAAAGCAGAGGCTAAGCTATTCCTTCAACTGCCAACAAGTGAATATCAGGCAGAGAGGACAGAGATGCAGATTAGGTATCTATTGAATATGTGGAAGATCCAAAAGAAAAAGCTCTTGAGCTTCTCGAGCGTGCAGGTGCTGCAAAATACGATGTTCGAGTTGCCAAGGAGTTCTACTATCATTATCCTAATGATCAGAGCCTAATGCGAGCAGACAAGCAACGGCTGCAGCAGGGTTGTGAGGAGTTGAGGAAGTTCAGGCTTTGCTGGAGCAGGGAAAGCAAGCATGCAGGCGGTGCGTGTTCTCTGAATGGAAGAGGAGGGAGATGAAAGTGTGTTAGCTGCGTGTGTTGTTCTAATTCGAGCTGTGTGGAGGGAGGTGGGTCGGGAGGAAGGAGGAGGGGGTGTGACAAGAGGCAGGGTGCCGCCGTTTATGTAGAGTCGGAAAGCGTGTGGGCTGGACGGCGCGGTGGTCGTACTTGCGAAGCAATTCGAAACGTCCCTTGGACCTTTTGCCTAGGCATGTCGCGCCTCCAAGCAGCCGCCGGGAGCCGACTAACTGTATTCACACTTTTTGGCGCGCGCAAACCAGCCCAGCCGCACGAGCGAGCTAACTGCCTTCATTCTTCCCGCCAAGTTGCCAACCGGTTAACCAAACCTGGTAACAAAGCAAGCACGCGATGCGACGACGCGTTTGTTTCTCTCCTCTCTTTGCTTTTTCTCCGGTCCAGCCGGATCCTGTGGTGCCGTCGTTTGGAGTCTAACTATTCTGGGAAAGGCTTACGGCTCGGGTCTCTCCAGATGCAGCGGCGGCAGGCAGCTGGGCTAGCCGCCCTGGAAAGCGCAATTTTGTCCGTTCAGATAAATTTCGATAAAACTATATGTTTATTTCAGTGTCAAGTAGATCCGTGCTTAGCCATTTGATTACTTTAGAATTAGTTAGTCCGACATCATCATCAGATAAGTTTCGTTCCCGATTTTTACTTGCTCTGCTCTGTTTTACAGCTCACTCATGTTCATACTCGCAGCACGCGGATTAAAATGCAGCCGAAAAGACACCGTGTGTTTTCTATGGGAGCTTCACAATTTCGTCTCTTGTATAGGAAAACAATATATGCATTTCACGGGTCATTTCCTTTCCTTTTGAGACCATGCGAGTCTCTCCTGCACGAGCTAGTCTTGACTGACCTCATACGCACGGTTCTGAAATTGACGTGCATAAAAATTCCTCTGCAACATGATACACGCGCGCTTGGCTCTTCCCTACCGCCGAAGCAAAAATGACTCTCCAAATGTGGTGATGACGCAAACTGTTCATGTCACATCTCAAAAAACGACATTTTGTCTGTCCATTTGCTCTCACTGAAGTGTCATGGAGAAGAACAAATCGCGAGTGCAGATCGAATCAGGACAACCGACCACTACTAATAATCAGGAACTTGGTTCTTAGACCTTTAATAGGATCAGAGTTTAGAGACCACTTCATTTTCATACTGCGATTCCAATTAATGCTGCTAATGACTCAACACACATATAGATGAACATCAGCAGCTTTTGTAATGAACCATGAGGTCCATTTCCATCAATCCTACCTCTACGACAACCAAGTTTCCAGTAAAATTTCTGAAGAGTTACTATACAAAAAAACATAGATATAGTAGTGGCGATCTTAGGATACAGCAGCACTTCATAATGCACTTTCAATTTGAAGAAATTATATTGAAAAAGGTGGCTATGTATGAGTCATTCATGACAAGCGGTTGCGCATATCAAAACGAAAGTACATGTGAATCCTAGTCAGCCAGATTCTGAAACTGCAAACTATGTGCTTACAAGTCCACCAGGAAATTATAAAGCATGCACAGATAATGCAGCCAACATCAACTTCAAACAGCTTTGAGGCGCGCAAAGCTACTTCAGTCCTGTTCCGCTGTATGACCTGAATCTGAAACTTGTACTGCCGACAGCCTGCCCTGTTGGAACACAAAAAATAACACAGTAGTGCATGCATCTAAATAAAATTTAGTAGTTGGTTGCACATTTTTCACATCCACCAGCTGATTCACATATTCTGAAATTTATACTTCAAGTTATGAGTGTCTTTGTTCAGAAAATTATACTTCAAGCTATGTGTGTCTCTGCCTCTTTGGAGTTACAATTTTTTACTGAACTCACTAGCGACAAGATCTGGTCAAGGTCAAGCTAAGTGAGGATTTTATTGGGTTTTTTTTGCTACAAAGGACAGTTCAGTGAGCATTTGCTGGTGCAATTAAAGTGACAACAAGTTCTGTGCAACAAAGATGTGACGACAAATCTTTGACGAAAAATCTTTGTGACCCTCAAGTGCTGCCCTTCCTTTTGTATTCCTTTCCTTCCAGTCCCAGTTCAGTACGCACTTTGAGAGCACTTTTCGCCTCTTCTCATTTTCTCAAACATGAGCAAGCATGCGGGCCAAATGTAGGAGTACTTCTCAGCTGCCATTCACCAAACACCCAATCTTGAGTGCTCCAGTCAATAAAAACAGTCACCATCTTATCACTGCATGATTTGTCACTATCAGCAACTCAGCATTGGAGTTGGTGCTCAACTATCTACACCTTTCTCTTGACCAAAAGACATTTAGTGCTTAACCTTGGTAAGTCTTACTGTATGTTCAAACATCAAGTACAAAAGAAAACAGCTTTCATGGTTCCTTTCTGACTCTGCTGAAGAACATTACGAGGATCGTCATTATTGCAGTAACCTTGTCTTTTCTGAACTGAATCTGTTTCTTAGTTAACAAGCTCATGGTTCCAAATTGTTCTAGTTACTGGTTTTCCGGTGGGACAAAAGGCTATGATGTTGTTGTTGTTTTCCGGTGGGAGCTGATAAAAAGAAAATATGGGGAGACACTATAAGGTACTGAACTGAACAAGTTTGATTAAATTTTGAATCGAGCAAATTCATTTGAATTTTCAGAATTTTGTCACACTTCGAATTTTGCAGAATTTTGATGGGTTATAGTTTTGGTCCAGCCAGCCTGTCAGACGCTCCTAGTTGTAGGTCCAAGGGACACATCATGCACAAGGAAACAATTCTTGCCTTTTATACTGAATGCATGCTTGACACTATGATTAGCTTTTGATTAGTTTATAAACATCCAGGACCAACTCACTAACATTCGTGCCAAAGCCTGAAATTAATAATAGTATAAAGACAGATGACGCGAGTTCGCTCGTTCAGTTGCTTCGCCATTTCAAGATATGAACACAGAGGGGGCATACGAAGACTAGAATTGCTTTTTATGTTCTGAATGCTTGACCTGGGCAGGGGCTGCGTGACCAAGAATGCTTTGGGAGGCATCTGCACCATCAGAGCCCCATCAGCATGGCACTAAGGCTGGCCGGCCGGCCGGCTCCTTTTATCTGATCCATGACCTATTGTGCTAAGCCCTACATTATCCTACCGTTGTTAATTCAGTTTAAAGCTGGTACAAGTATGGTCTGATAGGACATCGACATTGGAATTCCGAGTGCATAGCAGTCTTGGTATGGACGCAACTTTTCGTATCCTTCTATGATGATTTGCCAGATGAATATTTATTGTAAATGAATTCAGTAGAAAAGCATATGGAATGATCAGACAACATTGCATCAACATTCAGTCCTAGTTTAAAGGTGCCCAAGGACAAACAAGTGAGCATGCAACGAATGATTGGATTTCAAGAGATGACACATGCATCACCTTATCTTGACTGCAAGTCTGCGACAACTTTTAACTGCTACGCACCCACCCAAGAATCTCGTATTTGCATCCAGTAGTGGTCCAAGGCTACAAACATGGAAGGGTCATGAGGCTCTCCGCACTCACGTTCCTCTATATACTTCCTCTAAAAGGAATATTCTGTCTTGGTCATCAAGATTCTTTCCTCTATACCAATTTTCTCTGCACCTATGGTTCCTCTATACTCTTCCTCTATCCCAACTACCACATATTTTATTCAACCATCTCCAACTACTATCTCCTCTCTCCTCACTTTTTTTCCTTTTCTTTTTTCTATCTCCTCCCGTTCTTTTTCTTTTTTCCTTTTTTCTTTTCTTTTTTCCCTTCTCTTTTTTCTCCCATCTCTTTTTTCCTCTCCCCACAAAGAAGGCTATATAGTAGCTGCCACACGCGATCCGTCCTGGCCATAGCTGATCCGCTGGGAGCCCGAAGCTCCCAGCCATGGCGTAGCCAGTGGTGGCCGGAGCTCGCCAATGTCTCGCCGATGACGGCCAAACAGCAACCAAAAATTCTACAAAAAATACAAATGCGCAGCAGAGGTCGCGCATCCATATGAGAGGTCCCAGGTGGTAGGAGATGATCGGGATATGGCCAGCGGCGAATTACGCATCTGCCTCGCTGCCGCTCCGGTGGGCGCGAAGCGGTTGGTAGCAGCGGCAGTGGGAGGCGCGGTGGGCCCGGTGCTTGCTTCAGCGGGCCTCCTCTACCTCCGCTCGGAATAGCGAAGGCGAGGCCTTCCGCTTGCTTAGCGGAACCTGTAGAGGAGACCGGTGCAGCAAATTTTACGCTACCTGGTTCCTGAAGGAAGCGGTAGAGGATCCCAGTGCGGGCAGCCTGAGCACCCACGTAGACTAAACAGTGCCAGTACCCTTGTTTATGGAGCAATGAGTATGCTGCTAATTAGGAGTGCAAATTCTCCTGGTCTGAATATTCTGCACAGTGAATCCGTGTAGTGCTTTAGGTGGCTAGCTTGTACCTGACAAAATTGCTTGGCAAGGAATTCGCTGTAGTGTGTCCGAAAGGCAAAAAGGCCGTGATGGATCATGGGAGAATAAGCCTAGCTAGAACAAGAACAATTTAGAGGTCAGACCCAGGCCTAATCAGCAAAGGAACCACACTTCTAAAAAGAAAACAAAAAAAATGTCAAATCAAGCAGAAGAGAACCTTCTCCTATTTGTGCTAAACCGATGCCACCGGTTAGCACAAAGACAATCATATTATAAGTAATGAAAAGAATCAAAGTAACAGGACGGCGCATGAAGCATGTAGTTACAAGATATACCTTTCCTGGGCTACTGGAATCCTCATGAAATGATTTTTTTTTATATTAAAAAGAAAGAAAAGGAATGTTTATGCGCATGGCATAACTAGGAGCGCAATTAGTAAAGAGATTCAAAGCTTCTGATGCAAGAGACCAAATAAAAGAGATTCAAACCTTCGTAAGGGCCACTCAGGAAAGGAATCGCTAACGAAGTCAATTTTGGGGTGTTTTGCTTGCTTGCTTGTCAATATTCCAGTGGACGAGAAGCTCCTTCATCTGGTTATCGATAGTTGCTAATTAATGTTTTTTTTGGGCTCATTGTTTCACGTATCAACATGTTCTCTAATGCACGTCCAATAACGAGTGAAGGTAGTACAATGTGTACCTACATCTCGCGATCTGATCTATAGGCACAGATTCAGAACGAGATTACACCGGCCGATCGCATCATCCAAATATTAATCTTTGCACAACTTTTTGTCGGTGTGGCATTACTGTTGTGTTTGTTATACCTATATATCAATCATTTGACAGGGGTGGCAGTAGATGACTCATATATGTATCCCCATTAAAAAAAAAAGGATGACTCATGTATCTAGCCTCGTAGACATCATCAGCAAATACAATACAGTAGCTATCAGTCAGAGAGAAAAAAAGCACATGCGTGTTAGTAGCTCTGGGCTATCTGAGCGCGCGCTTGTGATTCAATTCGTGTCCCTGTTGCGCGGATGGTGACCGGTCTTGGATGTGTTGGGATGGTCGGCAAGAGATAGGGTGGCGGGGGGCTGATAAGTCGTCGCTCGATGGCGATGCATCGAGGAGAATGGAATGGGATTGCCGTTCCTTGCCCTGCCGTTGAGGGAGGCATCGTCCTCCGTGGCAACCATGACATATGCATTGAACCATAATTGTATTGTTCAACCTTTTCACCAGTTTAGATTTCTTTAGGTGCAATTTGTTGGTACATAATAGTAATATAGCATTATATAGAACTAAATTTTTTTAGATGCCCTATTTTTATGTTTGAAGCCTTAGAAAGTCTCAATGTGAGAGGAAGTATTGAACCATAGGTAAAATGTCTATATACGGGTTGATGTATAGTAACTTAACATCGTCCAAACTAAGCAAACCACACCCCACGGTTTGGTTAATGCTCGCACTAATCCACTGTATTAGGGAAGATATCACTAAAGAGAAATTCTATGGTGCTTGGAGTTAATTGTAATCGTTCATTTGGATAGATCTAACGGTTAGAAATAAGGAGGAACCTAGTCAAAGGAACTTTAAGTTGTGGACCGGTACCAAAAATCGGTGGGCCAGGTACTAGTATTTTCTTTTTAAAAAATAAATAAAAGGTTAGTTTAGTACTTTCATGTATGAGTATCAATTGCCATGGCAATCTGATGAACAACCAGACTACGAAGTACTGTGACGACGACGGGGACGCCAAACGCTGGCGAGGCCGACGGCCTCCGCTGCAACGAAAACAGTCCCGTGTACTAGTTCTCTTCTCTATATCCATGATTTGTGAATCAAATCCCTGGCCGGGTCTAGCAAAGGGAAGCGACAAGGGCAGCCTCAAATCCCTGCAGCGAATCTGGTGGGCAGCACCGAGGTCAAGTAGATGGACGCACCTATTGTCGACGGCGGCGGCGAACTGCTGTGGATTCAAGCACGGGCAGTGAAGATGCGGCAACCGTCGGGCAACCAGGCTGGTGGTGGGCGTGCGTCCTCTTTTTTTAGCATGGCAAAGCGATGAATTACTTATCTGCCCATGTTTAAGTTAAATTGGTTCGTTTAACCAGGCGGATTAGATGGACGGCCAGCAATAATTCGTTGGAGAGGAACCGAAAGTTCCTTCCAAGCACCATAGAAGAGCTCATCACTAAAAGCTAGGTTCGCTAAAATGTTCCCTCTCGTGAATCCAGCAACGGTATTTTTCTTGCACGCACCACGCACTTGCGGGCTCGGGGCGGCGACGAGATGCCTCATGCAGCCCTTGGCTTTCTGAACGGAGACGACACGGTTTGAGAACGCTCGCGCGCGCGGACAGGTCGGGACGAGCAGCCGCGCATCACACCCGCCGACGTACACGTCGATGTCAACACACGGTTACCGAGCAGCTGTACTGGTTACCGAGCAAAAGCAAGAAGGTTCCCTTTCACATTAGCAGATCGTCACCACCACTCGTCTGCATATGGAAACCAAAACAGCTGGAATCCTTTTTCGCTTTACTAGCTTGCCATTCTTGGTTCCTGCCACGCGGAATCACACGAGAGCATGAAGACCACCTCTGGTAAGGAGACGATCAGATCAGGGTCCAGCCTTTACTACAGTGCACCACCTACGGGCAAAAAGAAAGGCCATCGTGTACCTCTTGGTCACCTGCACGCCGGTACAATCATGAATGCATACGACGTACTCAGTACCCCCATATTTTTTTTTACCTTTGAGCTAAAAAGACGTGAAGGGAGTACTATCATCTACCTGCTATACGTACACTCATTTTGAGCCTTTTTCATCTATATATAATAATTTGCTCTCTCATGCGCACGCTCCTTGCATCATTTCAACTCATTGCTCCTGCTGTTTTTGCCTGCGCTACTATTTTAGTCTCAATATTTATATATTGAAACAAAATGAGATGATAGATTGTTTCCTTAGGAATGGAGGGCATCGGGAGAAAGCCTCGAACCTTAAGGATGCGGAGGAGTAGTCATAATCCCAAACAAGGTACAAAAGCAGCTGGCAACTCTAATTAAGTAGTCATAATCCCTCTGTGCTTCCAACGCACACTGAAAAGGAAAATTTATGCGCATGGTAACTTAGGAGCTCAATTAGGAGAGAGCTTCAAGGTTCTGATGCAAGGGACCAACTAAAAGAGATTCAAAGCTTCGTAAGGGCCACTCGGGAAAGGAATCGGTAAGAAAGTCAATTTTGGGGTATTTGCTTGCTTGCTTGTCAATATTCCAGTGGGCGGCCGACTCCTTCATTTGGTTAATTATCAATGTTTGATATGTTCTCTTTCTCTCTTTTACTTCGGGTATCAAAATTCTCTAATGCTTCGTCCAATAACGATCGAATGTACAACAATGTACCTACTTAATTTTTGTTTTTAAAAAAAACGGCAATGTACCTACATCTTACAGGCGATCTAGTATTTCCATTAGCGTTATTAGTTCTTTCTTGAACAAGCATATATACTCAATCATATTCAGACCAACCACGATGATCGCATCATCCAAATATGAATCTTCGAACAACTTTTTGTAGGTGTAGCATTACTCTCGTGTTTGCCATACAGAAAATGCTTCTGTCAGATGATGCGAGCATCCAGACTCGTAAACATCGTCACAAAACACGATAGCTGCCAGTCAGAGAAAATAGGCACATGCGCACGCACTTTACACATTGCGGCTGGTTGAGCTCGTGCTTGCGATTCGTGTCCCTATTGCGGATGGCAACCAGTCTTGGATGTGCCGGAGATGGTCGGCAAGAGATAGGGTGTCGGGTGCCTGATAAGTCGTCGACCGACGGCGATCGAGGAGAGAAGAAGAATGGAATGGGATCGCTGCTGTTTGCTCGGCCGTTGAGGAACGCATCGTCCTCCATGCCATGATGCATGTGTGTGTCGTCCTCACCCGGCCGGTGATTCCAAACTAAGTAAACCGTAAACGCATCCCTGTCTCTGTTGCCGTGTCACTTTCTATATATGACATTAGGTAACCATTTGGTTAGTGCTCGCACCGATCGATCGACCGTCTCAGGGCAAAAATCACTGAGTGGTCCGCTATTTTTTTTTTCTTGCACGTTCAATGCACGCATTTCTGAGGATGCACGGGCGGGCCCTGGGCGGCTACGAGATGCCTCACGCAGGCCGCCGGGCGCGCGCGGACAAGTCGCGACGAGCAGCGCCGCGCATCACATCCATACCGTACCTGTCCGCGTCAACATGGGCACGAAAGCAGCAACCGATTACCATGCGATAGCAACCTTTCGCATTACTCGCGCGACTCTGGAAATCAAACCAGCTGTAATCTTGCTCTTCTTCGTTCGTGCCATGCGGAATCACACGAGAGCGCGTAGGAAGACCACCTGGTAAGGAGACGATCAAGCAGGGTAGTATACTGTATAGCGAGTCATCAAGCTGGAAAGAATCTTGACGATCAGCCAGCCTCTACTACCGGCAAAAAGAAAAGGCCTATATATGGATCTACTAAATCATCTGATAGCTGACCATCAAGCTGGAAAGCACAGCAAGATACTTGTACGCTAGTATAGTGTGTATAGTGATGAATGCCTATTAGTCTATTACTACACCCAAAACACGGCCATCTGCCTTTTATATCTACACTCATTTGAGCATTTCCATCTATATATAGTTTGCTCTCTCTTGTGCACACCCCTCTATTAGTCATCTCATTTCTCCTGCTGTTTTTGCCTATGCTACTCTTTTAGTCATAAAATGTATCTATATGAACAGAATGTGATGATACATTGTTTGATTAGGAATGGTAGGAACCGGAAGAAAGCCTCAAAGGTTTATGGCACAAGGTCGTCATAATCTCACAAAGTTCAACAACAACAAAAAGGTGTTGCCAAGTATTTTGGGCATCAGGAGAAAGCCTCAAAGCTTAAAGATGCTCAAGGGTACTACATCGTCATAACCCTGAACAAGTACAAGAGCAACAAAATAACGTCGCCGGTATTTTGTCAGAAATTTGAGAAGTGGGGGCAGATTTGTCCCAGTCAATTATGTCTCCCAATCATGGAACATGTTTTCTGGGACTGATTTCGCAATATGCTAGAACATTGAATAAATATAAACGTGAATTTGTGAGAAGGTGCTCTTTAACCACTTTGTGAGAAAGTTATTGGTTACATAGTTTCGTGTGCCTATAAAAGGAATGATAAATTCTTGACAAACCTAGCCAAACTATAATGAGTTATAAGATTCACTTCATAACAGTGTCTATGCGTACTATAATGATGCATCAGTAGATGCAGACTGTAAATGGCATGCACATTCGCACCCTGTATCAACATGGGCTGCTACCAGATGATCTAATGATCTAAAGAAAATTAATTTCACATGCGCGCAAATGATATCAGACGCTGGTGATAGAAGGCAATTACCTTTCAAGAACCTTTACGGCACTGCATTATACTACTTGAAGGGGAGAGAAGTATGAATCGTCTAATATAACTGTTGATGTCCGAGGGTATAAATTTTGTAATCAGTCTATGCATTGAGAACTTTACAGAATAATTCAGTTGCAAAATAATTGTGTGAATTAGAAACATTATGGTGCGTTCGTCCTCCTACCGAGAGCCAATCGATCGCTAGCTATTTTTTGCCAAGATCATTCTTCTGCCTCTCCTGAGCTAGGAGACATGATTATGGAATAGAATGTGGTAACTGTTTAGTGTCTATTGATGCGTTCTACATGTTTCTCACCTAGGCCACCACAATTTTCAAGAATAATTAGTCAGAATTCATATGTTCATCAGTGTGAGAAAGCAAGGGCAAATTACATCTTATGCTGTGGCGACGGCTACAATGAGCGCTAGGGTTGCACTTTCATCTTGCTACTCCGTAGACCATTGGCATTGCCGCCGCATGAATCCTACCAAAAGGGAGTGAACGATAAATGATTAATTCTTGATCTCAATTGAAATAAAAAGATCAAGTCCTTGAACTGTTTGTGGTATCATCTAGATCCCCAAACTACTAAAATGCATGAGATTTCGTGAAAATTACTCTTAATTATTCTTGTCCCATCCGCTTCATCCCTTCAAACAAACAAAAACAAAGTTTTGTCTCCATATTCACTCAACTAAACAAGTATAAAACAGGTACGTCTGAGATATTTAAAACGTCTACATAACTCTCTTATAATGGTTCTAGAAGTTGTTTTCGCCACCTTGTTGGCAATGTGGGCGACCATATGTCATTCATTGCGTAAATAAATATATATCAAAAAGTGCAAAATGAAGCTTAAACATTTAAATTTGCAATGAACTCATGCTATGCAATATGAAATCAACATTGTACCATAAGGTTGTTACATGTCGCACAATCCTCCCTCTTTGTTTGCTCTTTTATGTGTACACTCTTTATTAAATCTGCCACATATTTGCTTTCATATGGGTACTTTCCTGCAAATCTAGGGTCGGCCACTTATATACAGTCTAGTTTATAAAAGTTTATAGTTAGACTTGGTGCACCTCAACCTGCAGTCAGTTTCATATTACTTAATTACTACCCATGATTCGTTTGAGGTTCCCCTCTCCTCTCCTCTCCTCTCTCTCTCTATATGCAAACTCCCTCGCCCCTCTAGCCACAGTTTAATTTTATTTTACTGGCTCAACGTGCTGCTACTTTAGTCTCAATGCATATGACAGCAGTATGTTAATGTTAGAACAGAGTAAGATGATACCATTTTTGTGAGCATGGAGGGCGTTGGGAAAGAGCATCAAAGCGTGGTAAAATACAACACTACTCATTTGTAGGGTCAGTCCTGACGAGCGACGGGCCTCGGAGGATAACAAGTGTACCAAGAAATTCCATTGGTACTAGTCCAATGCAAAAAAAATTGACGATCGCCCAAGGCGCGATCTGGAAACAAGATGCCGAGGCCGCGAGTCGTGACGAGCAGTCGAGCATCCACCATCTGGACTTCTCTAGCTATTGCCGTTACATGCCGATGCGGCGAAGCCAAATCAAACAAGAGGGACTTGGAGAGGAGATGATTGTGGCATCGGGCGTCATCCAACTCCGGTTGAACAACTATAAACTGAACTTCACCTAAGCAGAGGAGGCGAGGAATCGTCAAGGCTATTCGTTGGCGCCTTCGTCCTTTCTTCTTTCTTCTTTCTTTCTTTCTTTCTTTCTTTCTTTCTTTCTTTCTTTCAGTCGATTATTGTATATAACCCTCTACTCCTAATCGTGTTCCAGGTGTTAAACATAGACACCATTCACATCAACACCAGGAACTAAATCCGACAGTTGACAAGCTAATGAAGCAAAAAGCATTGCAACGTATTGTCTGTTCACCAGTATTGTCATGAAGACATGCCACATACTATTTGCAATGAATAAATGCTACGCTTGTAATGCATCTGCGGCTACACGAACATGGAAACTATTGCTCACATCGTTATCATCTACCTCTCACACACTCGTTTGAGCCTTTTTCCCATCTATATATGCTCTGCTCCTCGCATTGTTTTAGTACCAAGTTGGTCTCATCGTCCACACCAAACTCGACGTCTCTGTTTTTAGCTGTCTCAAAGAAATGGTTGCTTTAAGTATGTTGGAACAGGCTGAGATGATGCTTTGTTGGCTTCAAAATGCAGGGCATCGGGAAAAACACTCAAAGCAAAAAGAACTACTGTATGCAAGTAGTCCTGATTCGAAACAGGGTACATTTCGGCTTAGGGAGTGTTCGTTTCCAGGGTCTAAATTTTAGAGGGGTCACATCAAAGAGAATTTTATTATTTAAAAGTATTAAATAAAGTTTAATTACAAAACTAACTGCAGAATCCCGGGTCTAATTCGCGAGACGAATCTAATGAGAGTAACTAAGCCATGATTAGATAATAGTTACTGTAGCATCACTGTAACAAAACATAGATTAATTAGACTCATTAGATTCGTTTCGAAATGAGCATTCATCTGTCAAAAATGTTTTGTCTTTAAATTTTATTTAATGTTTTTAAATGACAAAATTCTCTTTCATTTTAGAGGTCTAAAATTTAGAGGGGTGAAAACGAACACCCCTTTAATTGGTCAGATGACATGTCTGTAAAATCAATAGCAGCTAGACTGTTGATCATTCACAAGTACAAATCGAACTCAAAAAGTTATTTTCACGTCATATACTTAGAATCGCTGTATGACTATAGTAGAGATTTTGGCGTCAACATAAAAGGAGTCATGAGAGATTAGTTTGTTTCTTGGTGATTTTAGGCATATCTTATGCTCACTCAAAACCAATTTGATTTGTGAAATTTTCATGCATGTCGGTCTTTATCCGGTGCCTTCAAACTAATTAGCTACTTTCATTGCCTCTTAAACATCGATATTTCGGACGTTTGATGTCTCAGCCTCCAATATGCTCCTACATACTTTCATTGTAAGTTATTATCATAGCAAAGTTTGCTAGTTAGTTTAGCATGTGTCATGTGATGATGTGAAACAACTACCACTTCTAGGTAATAGTTGCTTCATTTGTGTCGGACCCCATTTCTGGAATCCACTGTGCTTACCGTACCAATCCCTGGATCAGTAGTTGATACGCACAAAACAAAGATAATACCAAGTCCATACTTCGATTATTATTACAATACCACAAATGTCTTGCAAAGACTTCAAATTACAATACCAAAGTGACCGGCAGGCCTGGTCACAATCTAACAAACATAAAGCGGAAAGAGCAGAGTCCAACTTCTACAGGCAACTTGGGCGACGAACGCAGACCCTACTCGTCGTCACCACCGTCTTCATACTCAACATCTTCTTCTGAATGATTAAAGCAAGGGTGAGTACATAAGGTACTCAGCAAGTCCTACCACTAATCAAGGGACTGTAGATGCATATATGGCTGTATCAAGGGTTAGGCTATAGGGTTTATACTTTAGCAGAAAGTTCATTTTTAATGCTAGGGTTCATTTCAAAGCATAAAATCTTTAGAAAAGATTTGATTGTCATCATTAAGTGGGTTGGCCCTAGGGGAGATACTTCAATCCCGCTGGTTCCCAATTTTAGGCGAGCCTTCGGGCGCACGGCCGTACCGACTCTCATTTCCAAAAACACGGGCAACTACTACCCTCTCATACTTCAAGGAGAAGATAAGACTAATCATTGTGAACTCAACCATAGCGCGTCTGTGACCGCGACACGGCTATCCGGATAGATTTAACTCTGCAGAGGTTGTACACTTTACCCACAGACTACATCGCTCCTAGCAAGGGAGCGACATAGCGAAACCCACCTTCCCCGAGTGTCACCACAATCCCACCTACGAGCCATTACTGACCCAGGGACATAAAATTTCTGACTATAAGTAGTCAAGGACCCAAAGGTCAAGTTGGACAACGACCAATGTCGTGCC
>CM017439.1:38249654-38314778 GCA_007726485.1 Eragrostis curvula
CTCATTTTGAAGTTAGATCGCGGTGCATCTGTTGCTATTTCTTCCGAGTGAATATCTTGAATTGTTTGGCAACTTAATGACAGTCATTTGTATTAGGCAATGAGCCGTTTATTATTTATCGCGGCCCTCTGGATATCGATTTTACTAATGCAGGAGGAACGGGTTGACAGAAGGTGATCGTAGATATGATGGCAAGATTAAATGATTAATGAATGATGGTTCTGAATAGTGTTAAGCTGCAGTGTTTATGGCTTTTGGTGGTGGAAGACGAGATGCTTCCTATCTCTATCTCTACTCTTATTATTTTCGTTGTGAGTTCACGTGCGTCGCAGGCTCGCAGCCAGCCTTCTCCCACGATAAAAAAGCGGCGCCGCCAGGTGGGGCCCACACCGCGCACGCGACGCCCCCACCCCAATGGAAAAAAGAAAACAGAAAAGGCGCAGGCGCGGCTTCCTCGCTCCGCCCGTCGCCGCCGCCGCCGCCGCTCCTCGCTCCCTGCCTGTCCCGTCTTCGCCATTGCAGCACGCCTCCACGGCGCCGCTCCTCGCTCCTGCCCCGGTCCCCCTCCCCACCCTCCCTAGCGCGGCGCACTTCCACCTCTTTTTCTAACTGCGCAAGGCGGCGAGATCCGACTGGCTGGAGCCGTCTCTTCTCCGAGCCCCCGTCCACGTCCCTGCCTTGGCGCGAAGCGCATCTCCACCGTGAACCCGGAGCCGCACTCTCATCCTCTCCCCCGAGCTAAAGCAGCAGCCAAGGCCGGACGCGTCGCGCGCCGCTGAGGTCGCCCACCTCACCTCGAAATCGACTTCGAGCCTCCTCCGCTGGCCTGCTCCAGGGGCGGTTCCTTCCGTCGACTCCCGTGATTCACACACTCAACGTTGCTTCAGCTTCGATGGCAAGAATTGAAGTGACCATTGGGACACCCGCTCCCAGTCCCAGGAGCTCTCCACCATTGTTGCCGTCGACTCCCGTGATTCACACCCCTAAGTCCCTAATGTTGCTGCAGCTTCGATGGCAAGCATTCAAGTGACCATTGGGACACCCGCATTGCTGCCTACCCCGAGGTCAAGGTGACCATGCTCTTTACAGATCTCGAATTTTATTTCTTTTCCTGAATACGGTGAGCTAATGAACATGTGCACTGTCAATGAACTAATTTACTGTTCATGTGATTCAGTCATGCCAAAATATATCTAAAATCAGTTTTTGTGATTCACGCATGATGTCCTGACAATTGAAATCAGAGTGTTTTCATATGCAGATTGGGTAGTCAAATGTCTGTGAAATGCCAAGATGTTTGTTGTGATGCCAAGGTGCAAATGGATACTAAAAACCTACATTTCATATAGTTACATGTCTTTGTAGTTGCCTTTTTACACTGGAATTTCATATATGCTGAGAAGTCTAAGAAAGTTTCTACAATGTCATTGCTTCTATCAATCATGCCGAGCTGATAATTATCATTTTCAGAAGATGCTTGTCATTCCTGTGTGTTGTCCTAGTGCAGACTGCATACCGCTAGGCCTTGCTCACCTTCTATCCATCTCAATCTGAGACCATAGATTTATACTTCATGTGATTTACTACATTCAATCTAACTCCAGCAGGGTGTGTCAGAAAATAACAATAAATACTAAAATTGAAAGTCCTACTTTTTCTGATCCACCATTGAGAAATTGGTAACTGTGCTTTCCTTTTTTGTAATTTCAGTACATACACGGCTGGATCATTACATACACATGCTGAATGATCCTTATTATGTTCGAAGTCATGTTTAGGTTCAGTTTGAAGATCATGCAAATTGCAATTTGAAGCCTCAGTGTAAAGGAAAAACTTGAAAAACTTGAAGCTTAATAGGTTCATCTGTAATTTGCACATAGCGCCATCAGAAGCCAGCTACTAGATATCATATATTATAGTAACCTGAGCAATAAGGCTTCATCAAATGCTATAAGTTTTCTGAAATAGCTATTTTTTTCATCTGTCATGTCCCAATATATGGCCAGGCATGGTGAGGCAATAGTTATATTAACTTATCAACGATGACATGAGCAAGTACGGAGCCAGGGCACAAAGTGGTTCTAGACTTCTGAAACCTCCCTCATGTTTCCAGTCCAGTTGTTGGTGCTGTTTTAGGTTCACTCCTGGATCTTGGTATTATTTTGGTCAAACATGTTGAACTTCAAATATTTTCCTTGTTCAGACACTGAATCTACAATCTATAAATTATTATGCTATGACCTTCTATTAGTTTCATGCTTTACCCTTTTTTGGAATGAAATGTTAGTTGGTGTTAATAGTCGTTAAGTAGTTTTAGTTCAAGAACTGATACTTTGTTGTGAATGTCCTATGTGGCTTTGGACCAACTCAGTATTTATTGTCTGGTGATTTCTTAATCTTGCATTACACAGCACCAAGTACATTTTATTTCTTTCTAGCCCAACATTTTGAGTCAGACAACAAGCTCAGCATTGGTTTGGCCAATTTGGTCTGTGATGTTGCTTACCATAGTGGTTGGTGCAGGTGCCCCACCCACTGAACCGACCAGCAAACAAGCTGGTGCCGTGTGGATCAGTTGTGTGCATCCCCCCATGGTGGCCTCAACGGGAAGCACAAATGTGACTCAGCGCAGCAGCAGTGCAACTATGAGATTAGGTACACCGATCAGGGGTCATCCATTATGATCAATGAGGCCATGGTGTCACATCCTCCATGCAGCCCATCAAATAGATTACTCTATTGCTGTTAGTGAAAGGGGTTGTTACATGGTTGTACTTCTGTAGTTATGCTTTTGGTGACGATCAATGAGGTCACTTCTTAATTGTTTCCATAAATTAAAGTGATCAACTGCCTGTGTTCTGTAGAGTTAGCGATTTATCAAGTGAAATAGTTGGACTATCAACAGATTGTTTCTTTTTTAAAAAATTGCTGAAAAAAGAGTTCCACATCCTACCTGCCACCATGCTCTTGATTTGCCCTCCTGTCTCCTAAATGAGTTATGTGCTGAGTGCTAACTATTTAGCTCAAAGAACTTTGGTTTGAGTTCTTAGTCCTCTAATATAGCCAAATAGCCGATGCATTACATAGTCAGGTTTAGCCAAGTAAAACTTTAGTAGAATCTACTTTTGGGCATGAAAGCATAACACCAATATCTCGAATAGCTAGACAATACAAATCCATCTAGAGTAATTAATACTTAGTTAATCAAACTCCTACTCCGATTCTACCAATACAAAAAAGTAAATTTTCTCAGGAAATTAAACCTGTTTCACACTACGATCTAAAATGCTACGATAGAGGAATATCTTACGCCATGGAACTCACTGCAAATGAAGCTCTGCAACGTCTCTGAGATGACCATATGTAGTTGCCCTTGATTACAATTAGTACAAGGCAGAAACAACAATGGAAAATTACAGCAAAGTAGAAACATCTACGCAGACGTGTCTGTCGACAGCGAGGCATCAGTGGTGACTTCGTCAATCTAGAGGATTTACTGACTTAGTCTTCGAAAATGCTCATCATGGATCCAAGTTACTTTGTGTTACACGGCATGAGAAAAGGTGAAAAAGTTGTTATCACATATGTTGCTTCTGACCGCAAGGGCAAAGGATATATTGAACAATCAAAATTATATCAAAAGCGAGATTAAGATGCTCAAAGATTAAATCATCGGATCAACTAACAAAAGTAGTGAAGAATCAGAGATCGTCAATGTTCTATGCATTATGGCGGAAGGTCTAAAGGAACATCTTAAAAGAGTTACAAAGATTGAAGAACTTATATGAAACAATCGGGGCAATGCTATGTAAATCTAAAGTATTTCGAATATTATATATACAGTCCATCGCTCTCTTATAGAGTTCTCAATCATAAAGTTTTTTTTAAAAAATATAATACATGTGTATGATTTTTTTAAATAAATCTATGAAAACAGTATCGAATGAATATTAGCCCGTGGCAACGCACGGACATTTTTTCTAGTATACTCTCATTTGCGTTGTTGATGGAATGCCACAAGGGTCTGGTCGCCCGTCAGTTTCGGTCAGCAGCCCAACGCATGAATAACTTCACGGGGCAGGACTAACGGAACGCAGTGGTTAGGCTTACCGTGGAACATGTCTATCTGGGCTCTCGTTTTTTGATGTGTCATGAATACGGAGTATTGTATTTACGTTTAATTGTTTTTTAACGGTCCAGTCAAAGACAAAGTGGTTGAATCACAAAAATACTGTTGGTACAATCTTTTGTAGACATCAGTAGGGGTAAGTTCAACTCTGGACTCTTGTGGGAGCTCATGGCCTAAAGAAATTGGGCTTGGGTCGGCTGCTTGGTCAAACCCGAGCACTGTTTTAGGTCTTTTTAGGTTTTTGTTATTCATAAGTTAAAAATACATTGTATTGGTTTAAACCCCTCTTGTCTTGGTCCAGCTTGAGGGGTCCTTGTACGGACTATTTATTCTTTCCTATAATATAAAGTTACGCAATTCTTCAACGTATTCGAGAAAAAAAAAAGAAAAAAAAGGGATAAAGTGAGCGTGTCCACGAGAGTGAGTGTTCGTGCCTAAGTGAAACACATGTAAAGGTTTGTACAGTGTTTTGAAAAAGAAAATTCCAGATGTTTATAGCTCAGAAATGATCGTTTGCTCACTTATTGAATCCGCACCTCCATCATCCCATTCGTTCTCCTCTCTGCTATCGGGCACCGTTTGCGTACTTCATCTCGAGTTGTCATGGTCAGAAGCATACCTTGAAAAACCTATACACCAACGCCTGTGACTTCGGACTTTTCAGGTATCATGTTTGGTGCAAACCTGAAAAACGGATGGTTACAACTTACAAGCATTACGATCGGTTGTGTATCGACTCCTGAGGACATGTGTTAATGCATCGTTGGTTGGACGGGAAGCAAATTCGGCGGCACACTGCTGCGCAAAAATGCCTACCGCGTCCAACAGAGTGTGTTCATGTGTGGGTTACACTCCGGACGGGCTAACCAAAGATTGTAATTCGGCTGACATTTAATACAAGCTCTTGTGTTTTGCTAAAAAAAAAAAACTTTGGATGAAGTCAGAGGAAATCTTGCATTCGAATCTTCAAAGTAATTTTGTCACAATCATCCAGTTAATGCATAAGGTGAGGTCTGGTATGATATCTTTTGGATGAAGTCGGAGGAATGTACTACTTCAATATCTTATGCATTTCAATATTTTCATAAAAAAAATGTAAATGCTATATTTGAAATGTTGAAATGTAGTCTTCAATAAAGTTGAATGCACAAAATCAATAACAATGTGTTGGAGAAAAATATCAATAATAACAAAATGGAGTTAGTAATATCTGAAAATTAATAATATCTAAATACTGCATGTGCCTCTTCCATCAAATCCGCACTGGGCCGAGACAGAACAAACCAAGACGAGAGAACCCAACAAAGAGGACATGGAGGAGGAAATTAAGATAAACTTTTTTTTTGACACAATATGAAATGTTGAATGAGCATGAAGTGAGACATATTATGATGAAAGTTTCGCCAAAAAAACATAGTACAATGAAAAACATAGACAACTACAGGTAGCAAATAGCATGAGCAATAATTGGTTACCTGATTCAACACAATGCAAATTTTTGATATGCGCATATGTAACGAATCATGATAATTAAGTCCTAGTAATTAAAAAGGCAATAATATAGTAGTTCGATCAATTACGAGGACAACTTTATTCGAGCTCTCTCCTAGCAAGGATAAGTTTTTAATTGGCAGTTGACATATTCCTCAAACGCATGTTAGCTAACGATTTCAACAATGATACGGCTGACTTCTTCCCTGAACACCAAGCTAGTTCACATAATACATCTCTTCATATAATACATGATGACATGCTACTGTATGGTGCATGCAACGTTACATACAAATGAATTTGAATAGTTCTCACAGAACTGGAAATGAACCTTATATATACAAGAAAGCTACACAAATATACACCATCATAAGGGGGAAAGATAGAAAACCGCAAAGCAACTATTAATACCCATGGCTCAAATTCATCGCCATTCTGAGAGATGGACTAACCATTATAACCGTTTCATGACAGCACGTATAGATGAAACGCTGCAACTATACTGGAACTGATGCCGATGAGTGACCCTTTTTGCAACAACCAAACAGCGAGCAGAGCCAGGACCAGAAGGTCCTACCATCTGTTGTTATCTTCTGACCTCCTTCCCTTGCAGCGACCATTTCAGCCATATAATTAACCACCTCCTGAAATGCAGAAAAAATGTTATTCAAAAGTTACAAGAATATTAGCATGGATAACATAATAACATTGCATAGCATACCTGTGCCCCTAATTTTACGACTTCTCTTGGTGGTACCTCCAGTGGAGTTTCATCAGCATGAAATGCACGTAACTTTGAGAGAAGCCTAAACGAATCTGGCAGTACATGTATCTGGTTACTACTGATGTCCAACTCCTCTAGCATCTCAAGATTACCTATTGATCTCGGTAGTGTTCTTAAGTCAGCAAAGTTCCTGCTGACATTCAACTTTACAAGGCTGGTTGCAAAGCCAATATTCTCAGGGATCACTTCAACTTCATTGAAACTGACATCCAGCTCTCTCAATCTGGAAAGCGAACCAATTGTTGTAGGCAGGCCTTTGATTCTGTTGTAGTGTAATGTGAGAATTTCCAGCTTCTCCAACTTCCCAATAGCTTCTGGAAGGGCTTTTAGCTGATTGAAATCTAACCTGAGCTCCACAAGTGAGGTGCAAGATCCAATAGTATAGGGTAGCTCCTCAAGCTCGTTTGTCTCGACAAGTAATCTTCTCAGATTTGTCAACTTTCCTAAGCAATCAGGAAGGACTCTCAACATATTCGAGCTAAGGTCAAGATTAGCCAGGTTCGTGAGATTTCCAAATGATGCAGGAAGAGTCTTGAGCTGGTTTGAATGCAAGTCAAGATCAATTAGGCTGGAGAGTTCCCCAAAGGTATCAGGCAGATTGATCAGCTGGTTTGAGTGGAGGTCAAGCTTTGTCAAGTATCTGAGGCTACCAATTGTTGACGGCAGTGCCATTATTCTATTCTCAGATATATCAAGCTCTGTAACATCCTGTAACTTCCCAAGCGAGACAGGGAGCCACTCGATTTGGTCTACCAGCTTTCCCCGGAGATTGAGCTCTGTATTCCCTTTCTTTGCTGATGACTCTATTAGGCTTGCCACTTGGATAAGGCTCAACTTTTCCGTGTCACTACCTGCTGAAAGTTGACATGCCAATTAGTATAGTACAAATAATGAAGCCTAAAACAACAATTACTCTTAAAAACATGTCGTTTTGCATAAGTATGGCTAGGCCTAAACTTGAAATTCAACAAAATCAAGTGACCAGTTGTTCATTATTCATCACGAGAAATCAGACCACCTCCTATCCATATAAAATAGGTGCAAGCCAAGCATGCACTTCCTAGTAGTGGGGTCCAGCACAGACCAACAAGGGACGGTCCCCACTCCCCATACAACCTGCATTTGACTTAACGCATGATTCTGGTGCCAAGTTTAAAACTGGTGAAGGAAAGACTCCTTACAAGTAACTATCATCACAATAACCGGTGTGATGCAACAGCTTACTTGTACAACTATATAACCCAAAAAAAGTGAAAGGTCAGTGTAGATTATCTTTACATATCATAACTAGATAATCCAATAATGTGGACTAATAGCATTGCCCAGGCCTAATATTTAAAAATTTCTACTAGTACGTGGACACAGAATTGTGGTAAATAGCATGGCCTATGCCTCATATCAGTTGGACAGTATAAAAACTGAACCAATAGTACCATGGTGTAGTACAAATTGCCATGGGACGAAATAGGATTTCTATTGTTTATCTAGAAAAAGCACTGGCAGCAACAAAATTAGTGGGCCCGTCGTTACAGCCACTTAACTATTTCATTCTTGTGAGTTTCCTTAACAAAGTTGCCTAGCGTAACTAACATAGAGAATCATCACAAAATTGCATGACTGTTTCCCATATTTCCAGTTACAATTAATTAGTGATGAACTACAGATAAGGAATAAATCCTAGTAATTATAGCTGAACCAATACTCTCATGACATACTACGAATAAGCCAACTATAAAAAAACTGGATGTGGGATGTGAGATCACCCGCATCAAATTTAATGACGTTTCTGCTGGAC
Source organism: Eragrostis curvula (assembly GCA_007726485.1). Classification (NCBI taxonomy): domain Eukaryota; kingdom Viridiplantae; phylum Streptophyta; class Magnoliopsida; order Poales; family Poaceae; genus Eragrostis; species Eragrostis curvula. The sequence goes on from CM017439.1 coordinate 38,257,854, forward strand.
TGATACAACCATTAGATTATAGTGGAACTTTCCTTAACAAAACAGTGTAGTGTGATTGAATTAGCGCCTCTATACATCTAGACCAGAATAGATACGGGGTGACTACAATTCATGAATAGAACATCCAGACAAGTCAACAGAAAACACACAAACAAATATTCAGATAAAACTCAACATAACGCACAATACCTTGAATTGAGCCAAAATTTGGTGTTATATATGAAAAGGATGAGCACAATACCTGCCGAACTAGCACGACGCAGCGACGAGACGGCCTTTGATTCCAAGCCCAAGCCGCCCTTGCTTCCGCGGTCTATCTCCACGGCCGCTGCGGTCACCGCCGCCTCCTTCCGCTTGGCCTCCACCTCGACGACCTCGTCGGCGACCGCACCATCACGCCCGCCTCCGCCACCGTCGTCGGGGGACACGACCCGCGAGGCCTTCTGGATGAGGTCGTCGAACACCTTGAACCGCCGCTCGAGCTCGAGCACGTGCGCGGCCTCCTTCCGCTGCTGCAGGGCGCGGAGCCGCATGGCGTTGCGCCTCGCCTCGCCCAGCACGGCGATGAGCTCATCCGGCACGGATTCCTTCCCGGCACCCGCCCGCGCCCGCGCCGCCGCCTCCTCCCGCGCGATCTCGGCCAGGCGCGCCTCCTCCTCCGCGTCCGCCGAGGCCAGCACGGCTGCCGCCGCCTCCACCTCCTCCACCGCCGGACGCGGCGGAAGCTCCCGGTACAGCCGCGTGAGCTCCTCCACCGCGTCCGCCATCGCTGGCGTCATCCCCGCCGCCACCATCCGCGTGTCTCGCACGCCTCGCACTCCACTCGAAGACACACAGAGAGAGACAGACAAGACACAGGGAGAGTGATGCCGCGGCGGCGCTGGTGGAGCGCGTATAAAAATGGAAACCAAAAGGGCTTAATTGCAAAGACAAGTGTTCCGATTCGAAGCGCTGGAGGGGGCGGGGTTGCCGTTCGAAATAACTGCGAGGGGGTCATACGCAAAATAGGGGTGGCCGCCGGCTGGGCCCACGGATTAGCTGTCAGCGCACCGGGATGTCTCCGGTAGGATCTGGAACGACGGGACCGGATTTCACCCTCCTGTGGTCACTCCTGTGTCCGATCGCCGCGCCCGCTGCCAAGTGACTTCACCTTTTTACGAACTGATGAGATCGCGAAGATTTTTGTCACTACCACTTTATTACCGGCAGTCCTTACCGTAATTGGCTTTATTTACTGCGACCGATGAATCGGCACGTACCTAACAACAAGTTGTGAAGCTTTTTTTTTTTTTTGGCGAAGGAGTTGTGAAGCTCTATGAATGATAGCAGTACTAGATTAGATAGGTAGTTAGGCTAATGCCAAAGAGGCAATCGGAGCCACGTGTACTTGAGGGTCACGAGCTGGGGAGGGTGGAAGAAATCTGGAAGCTCCGGGGACTTCGTCGCTGCGAATCTGCATGTTCTCTTCCTTGTTTCCGCTTTTTGTTTATGGTCAGCACCATGTGTGTTGTTACAGGCTGCCTTTGAATGAGTGACAGAGTAATACGAGCAAGATTTTCACTTGGGTGCAATCGACGACAACTAGCTTGTCTAGGGACAATACTGGAGGCCGCCGGTTTTGGCAGGTTACCCTCGTGTGTATCGGGTGGTAAAGAAAGCATATCCTGAGCCGCTGGTCTCGCGGTCTTACGTACCAGAAGCAGGCAAAAATCTGCAGACGGCACTGTCCGAGGAGAAAAATGCCGCTTCAGATGGTCGTTAGCCGACTCCAGGTTGGAATATGAGCCGAGCAGAGCTCTCTGTCAACGCTTGGGTTTTTCAATCGAGCGCTTTGCTCACTGCTGAAGTCATCGTAGTTTACTTTCAGTTCGAACATGACTCTACGGTCGAATTAAGGACATGCATACCATTCTGATTGATTATTGTGCCTTCTCTTCTTGCTTTGAGGACGGTTTCGTTGGAGCGGGAAACAGCCAAAGTGCCGGACAGCGCCTCGAAAAAAAAAAAAATGCCGGACAGCGCCAATTAGGAAAAAGAATGGAGATGCGGGGGATCGAACCCCGTACCTCTCGCATGCAAAGCGAGCGCTCTACCATTTGAGCTACATCCCCTTTCGCTTTGAGTTTATTTATTCTTTGTATTGATTGATTTAAATTTTAGATACTGATGTTGGAACAGGCTGGCAGGTGCCAAGGCCCACCGGATTGGAAAGTGCTTAAGCTTTCTTAATTGTTTAGGTAGTCAAACTTTCAGAGTATTAGTTGATAGCATTACAAGATTGGTGCAAAATTAATAACGACGCACATGCCGGGCACCAAGGAAGAAATTAAAGAGATAAACCATCTACATAACCTCTCTCTTTTTTATCCTTCTGCGATGGAGCTCTCGGGAGCTAAGTCCACTGTCATCCTTGTCGTTACGGAAGGCGCCAATGGAGAGGTTGCCATCAGTGCCACGCCGGGCAGGGCCCCTTCCACTGCCCTTCCACGGCCATCATCAATCATTATATATGGCATTCATGTTTCTCTATTTTTTTCCTCTAAAAAGAATATTCCGTCCTGATCATTAAGATTCTTTCCTCTAAATCAATTTCTTCCGCACCCATGTTTCCTCTATATTGTTCCTCTATCCCAACTACCACATATTTTATTCAACCATCTCCAACTACCATATCATTTTAACAAACACATTTCTTCATAACACAATCATTTATAATAGTTATTATAAATACTAAAAAATTCTAAAGGTCTTTTATAAATGTCCTAGACACAGAAAAAATCGTAAAAATTACAAGATAATATAAGGGTCGATTTGCAAACTTTCTATACTACTTCTTCCTCTTCGTCTCCGCTGGCCGGCATCTCGATCCCCGCCGCGCGGCTCCCGCCGGTCTGCTCCCGCCGGCCGCCGTCGGGTCCGCTCTCACCGGCGCTCACCCTCCCGCCCCTCACCGCGCGTCCTCCCCGCCCTCCTCTACTGCCGCTGCCGCAAGCGGTTTCCCTCACCGTCCTCCTTTGCCTCGCCGTCAAGACCGACGGCGACGACTGGCCTCCCAATCCACTCCCACCAGCTCCTCCGATTCCCCCGCGACGGCCTCCCAATCCACTCCCACCAGCTATTTCTAATCCACTTCCGACCGGCGGCGGCACGTGACCACTGCGGCTGAGCTTCACGTACGCGGCCATGGCGGCCTCCTCCGCCTGGGAGCCGCGGCGCCGCGCGCCGCAAGGAGAATTCCGTCGCCGCCGCTACCTTGGGCCCGTCCAAGGCCGCTGCGCGCAAGGCCTCCCGCGTCGCTCCTCGGCGGCCTCCTTCGCCTGGAAGCCCGCGCGGAGCGCCCATCGATCCGGAGGCTGCCCGCCACATGCCGCTCCACATCCGCTGCTGCTTCACCTCCCCGTCGTGGACTCCGTCCCGCACCTCGCGCTCACGCCATTAATGTGCTCGCTCCTGGAGGAAGAGCGCCGCCTGCACGAGCGGACGGGTGGACTCGGCGGAGGCGAACGCGCGGCGGCGGACGGCGCGTAGAGGGTCGCGGCGGCGGACGCGCGCAGGAGGTTGGGGGCGAGAGCGTCGCGGCGCGGGTTCGAGCGACGCGCGTAGGCCCCACGCCCGATAGCGTGTGTCCGGGAAAGCGCTATGTATGGCGGAACGGAGGCCTCCCTCTTATTTACCGTAACACGTAGAGGGAACCGGTGCAGCCGGTTTTTCTTCTAAATGGTTACTCGAGGAGCACGTAGAGGGCACCAGTGCGGGCAGCCTTAGAGAGTCGATTGATCATTGCCACGTCAGGACACTAGTGGCGGCTCCGCAGAGCGGGACACGCGCCTGATCCATGTCACGCCGCACGTGAGGGCCCGACAAAAGCTAGCTACGCCAAGACGACGAAACAATGTTGCTTGCAGCTGAGCAGAGTTTCACTTCTCTTTCTGGTTGCCTTTTTCTCCCCTGATTTTTGACATAATATATAATGCCATCCCTGATGATACAATAAGCGTATACGATTAGGATCATCGTCGTTGCTTCATCTTCTGATCTTCTAGAATACTACCTGCGCCTCGTTTACAAAGGCGCCATCTGCTCTGTATCATGTCATTCATGCACTATCATACATCCAAACAATGAAAACAGATCCCGTGAACATACATCCAAAGAGCGAAAACAAACAATGTTATCTTCAGGGCGACAACAATAGGCACTATCTAGACAAAGGAAGGTGCAAGAGGGTGGACAATTTTGTTATCACTAGTATTCAATGTAATTAGATGTTGTCCTCATGCAACCTTGCAAGTTGCTCCATTGTACGCAACTTCCCTGTGCGCCGTGAAAAGTGAAATACACCGTGGTGTATACCTTGAGTGACTCACGAATAAGGATGGAACTTCGCTCTGATCTTTGGTTTACATGTTCTTCAGACTCCTTTGGTCGTTCGGACATTCTCACACAGAGCAGAGCAACATGTTTGAGCAAACCAACCGAGGCAAAGCTCCTCTCCACTCATTTCTCCTGATGCCACACATTCCCACGTTGTACCAAACTACTAAGTAGCATCCTCTTGTTTTGTTAACCAGACTCCCATCTTCAGCTAATAGAAATGACTCACAAGAGCTTGAGTTTTATAGGTATGGATATGGCCTGGAAAGGGAAGTGACGAGATGGACTAGAATATAAACATGTGAAAGTGATTATGAAACTGTCGCCACAGGGCATAAATGAGCTTTACAATATATAGGTTAAACTCGGAGGATTATGGTATCGCAAAACGAAGCATATACAAAGTTATGCAGGCATGGCAGTCACAAGCGAGATTTGAAAGCTCGCTGAATCTACACGAAAAATCAACAAATGTAATGACCGGTAATAGCAATCAAAATAATTGGATATGTCATGAAATTCTTTTTACCAGAAAAAAATTGCACTCTTCTGTCTCTCAATGAGTCATTATTCTAGCATTCGTTCTCATGACAACATTTGATCATATAAATTTACTTCATTTTTGAGTTTGATCAAAGTCAAACTTTATAAATTTTGATTGCTAATAGCAAAAACTATCATTAAGATTGACAATATGATTTTTTTTAAGGGAAACTGTGGTGGGGTTTGCCCAACAGAATTCTCTTATTGAACAAAGTATAAAGTTTACAATTCGTCGTTTCTGAGACGAGGATGAGCATAAATACAGGGGGGGGGGGGGGGGGGGGGGGGAGGTGGAAGCATGTACTATCTTATTACATCGACTATTTGGGAACACCAGTTCAAGAACACCTTCCATTGATGTAGAGCGGGAGGCGCGCACTGTCCAGAGTCGGAGATGTTCGTCCATCATGTGGACAGTGGCAGCCGGGGTCATGACAACAGAGTCAAAGATCATTTTGTTCCTTCTCTTCGAAATCACCCAGAGGCTGAGCAGCAGAAAGTGTTTGTTACCTTGTGCCGCCATTGTGGGAAGGATGCTGACAGTTTGTTGGCGAGCTCGTTGACTGTCGGGGGCACAATGTGGTCAGGCAGGACAGAGGCCCATAGTTCATTTGGCACGGCACTGGACGAACAGGTGGTCGATCGTTTTAGGAGTGGATGGACAGAAGGGACAATTTATAGTGTCAAGCAGGCCTAGGCCATGCAAGAATGCACGCGTGCGCGTGTTCCCGTGCCTCATGATCCAGAAAAATATCTGAACTTTAAAATAATACTTCTAAATTCATCATGAAATCATATGTCATAATATATAACACTTTCTATTTAAAATAATTTCTTTCTCACATAGCATTTAATCATATATTATTGATCAAAGTTAAAAAATAGTTTGATTTTGACCAAACTAAAAAATACTTACATTTCTAAACAAAAGGAGTAGCTCATAAACATCTGAGCGAGAATAATGGGACAAGCATGGGCTCGTGTTGTGAAGCTTCAATTCTATCTGTACACAAATATTTTGTCATAACCACTAATGACTATAACAGAAATAATGCAAGCACAAGTATTACAAGTGAACCATCTGCCATGAGATGAACTGAAAGTTCCTCTATCGGCAGTTTTCTAACCCAAACATTGGAATGAATCGAGAATGGGAATGCCTTAATATAATGGCATCCCTAATGATCCACAAGCGTACATGATTACAACTACTGTTGCTTCATCTTCTGGTCTTCTAGAACACTACCGAATACCGATGCCTCCCAGTTTACTGTGAGGGCAACCTCATGCAGATCCAAAATCTAAAACATATGCCGTGAGTTTACAACAGTGTCTACTGGACGACAACTATATGTTCAAAAGGGAAGGACTGCTATAGGGATTTTTAGGACTGTATGTTCAAATTTTGTTTCATACAGGATTGATTTGATGAAAGGGAGCGGCTACTGTTGGACTAGACAACCAGAACTACCAGAGCATGCAAAAATGCATATGGAGCTTTGCTCTGTTCGATTACTTTCCCACTACTTTCTATAGCTACTTTCAGTTAGGTTATCGGCGGAACGACGGCAAGTAGATCACGACAGATAACAAAAAGTAAAACTGGAATAGAGAAGACGAAATTCTTTATTGCGAAATTCTGGTGTCAGGGTACACAGGGGGGTCTCCTCTACTATTTATAAGGAGGGAATCCTAACTTCGTGTTGGGCCTGGATTCGATAAAGCTGCCCACATGGAAAAGGACATCTTCTTCTAGAAGATGGGCCTGGCCCAATAAGAGTTTTACAACACTTCCCCTTGGGCTCTTTATCGTGATAAGTATGCCTCATAAAAACTCCTAAAAACCAAGTGGAAAAAATGGAGAAAAGAGCACATATTACCACCACTCATATTGCACACATTGCCTCGTTAAAAACCTTAATGAGAAAACTTTATGTGAAAAACTCATAAGGGAAAAAGAGTACAATGTTTTAATCTTCATGATTAATGCTTATCAATCTGCATGACTGATATGAATTATCTTCGAGATAACTCACTTAATTCGGGAATGTGATGTACTTAGGGAAGTTCTCCCCCTGTTCCAAGCACTTCTCTAAGTCTTCTCATGCCAATACCACGCCGACACTTTTCGAGAGTGCGGGAAGGTAATGCCTTTGTGAACATATCTGCAAGATTGTCACAAGATCGGACATGTGTAACTAAAATCTCTCTCTGCTCTTGCATTTCATAGGTAACATATGCTTTGTCCTATTTAACTTTACGTATCCCGATTGTTTTTGTGTAATACGCCACTCCACAAGTATTGTAGGGGATGAAGTATACACCACTCCACAAGTATTTATTATATGGCTTGTCATCCTCCTGAGCCAGGCGCACTCCTTTGCAGCTTCAAACAATGCGATGATCTCCGAATAATTTGTCGATGTAGCAACCAATGTTTGCTTCGTTGACTTCCACGAAATTGCAGTTCCTCCAAATAAAAACACATATCCCGTCTGAGATATTGATTTATGTGGATCGGATAAATATCCAGCATCAACATAACCCACAAGGGTTAATTCTCCATTCTTGTTGAAAAATAATCCAATGTCTTCAGTTCCTCTCAAATATCAGAGGATTTGCTTGATGCCATTCCAATGCTTTCGAGTCGGTGCTGAGCTATATCTTGCAAGTAGATTCACAGCAAAAGCTATATCGGGCCTCGTACCATTCGCAAGGTACATCAAGGCTCCAATGGCACTGAAGTATGGATATTGAGGTCCCAATAGTTTCTCATCTTCCTGCTTGGTCTAAAAGGATCTTAATCTATATCAAGTGATCTCACCACCATAGGTGATCGGAGTGGATATGTTTCGTGCATATTGAATCTTTCTAATACCTTCTTGGTATAGTTTGATTGATGCAAGAGTACCCCTTCGTGGGTATGTTTAAGTTGTAAACCTAAACAATATGTAGTCTTGCCTAGGTCTTTCATTTCAAATTCAGTCTTCAAGTATGAGCAAGTTTCTTCAATTTCATTGGTAGTACCAATGATGTTCAAGTCATCAACATAAACAGAGATAATGCAAAAGCCTTTCTCTGATTTCTTTATGAATACACAAGGACAATCTTCATTCTTCACAAATCCTTTTTCCAAGAGAAATGTACTCAACTTGTTGTACCACATTCTTCTGGATTGTTTCAAACTATATAGTGACTTCTGTAATTTGACACTATATAATTTGCGGTCATCTTCATTTGGGACTTTAATACCTTCTGGAACTTTCATATAGATTTCTGTATCTAGTGTTCCATATAGATATGCTGTGACCACATCCATAAGTCGCATCTGCAAATTCATATTCACCGCCATTGAGATCAAATACCGGAATGTAATTCCATCCATTACAGGAGAGTAAGTTTCTTCGTAGTCAATGCCAGGTCTCTGCGTGAAACCTTGTGCTACGAGTCTCGCCTTATATCTAGTCACTTCATTTTGAGCATTTCTCTTCCGGACAAACACCCATTTGTGACCCACTGGTTTAATGCTAGTTGGTGTAAGGTTTACATTACCAAACACTTCTCTTTTCTTTAGCAAGTTTAACTCTGCACATATTGCATCTTTCCACTTTGGCCAATCAGGACGTTTTTTGCATTCCTTTATTGATTTTGGTTCAGATTCCAAATCAATTTGTGTTGCAATCGTTTCAGCAAAATATGTATTGACTTCAATTGTCTTTCTATTGTATACCACTCCCGTCTCAACATAGTTTGTTGAGTTTTCATTTCCTTGATCCTCAGTATCAATAGATATATTGAGGTCAGGAATTTCCGGTATCCCCTCATGAGATTCATGCATATTCTCACTTGAGTTTGATTCTTCAAGTCTCACCACTTCGTGTGGATCACTTTCGCCTTCTTTGGTTTTCTTTTGAGCAGTTTGCTTAGGCTTCTTCTCCACAGGACGTCTCCTAGGAGTTTTAGCTTTAGCTTGTACTCTAGGCTTCTTGGGTGCCCTTGTAACCGGTTCACTCTCCCTCTTCTTAGCATTCGTTGCTTTTATGGAAGAATGTTGGAATTTCATATATTCATCCCCTTCAAATGGGATTTCTATTCTTTCAGGAGCATTTGCAGCCGGTATATGAGACTTCACAATGTATCTTGTGTTGGTGAAAGCTTCAGGCAATTCATTAGCAACTCTCTGCAAGTGGAGTATATTCTGAACTTCGAGTTCAGCTTCTCTAGTGCGAGGATCCATTCCTAGGATTCCTTAGCATCCTAATCTATTTGGCGGCATTCATCTCTAGAGAGATACTTTCCTCCCCCTAATGCCGGAAAATGATCTTCATTAAAGATACAATCAGCAAACCGTGCAGTATGCAAATCTCCAGTGGAGGGTTCTAAGTATTTAATTATAGACGGACTTTCATAGCCAACGTAAACTGCAAGTTTCCGTTGTGCGCCCATTGCAGTTCACTGAGGTGGAGGAATTAGAATGTATACATCACATCCAAATCTTCGTAGATGGGAAACATTTGGTATTCTACCACGCACCAATGCTAATGGTGATTCTTCATGTGTAGCAGATAGTCGTAATTGGATAAGTGCTGCTGCATGCAACACCGCATGCCCCCAACAAGAGGTAGGCAATAAGCAATTCTGTAACAATGGGCGAGCGATCAATTTGATCCTCTTTATTAATGATTCTGCGAGACCATTTTGTGTATGCACGTGTGGTACAGAGTGTTCCACTTTGATGCCCATACTCATACAATAATCATTAAATACCTTCGAGGTAAATTCTCCAGCATTATCCATTCTTATGGATTTGATTCTATGATCTGGAAAATGTGTCTTCAATTGTATGATCTGGGCAGTCAATCGTGCAAATGCATGATTTCTAGTAGATAATAGACAAACATGGCTCCATTTCGAGGAAGCGTCTATTAACACCATGAAGTAGTGGAAAGGCCTTGAAGTGGGACTAATTGGTCCGCATATATCACCTTAAATTCGTTCAAGGAATGGCATAGATTCTGCTTGATTCTTAAGCTGCGAGGGACGAGTAATAATTTTCCCTTTTGCGCATGCAATGCACAAGAAATCTGCTTGATTTGGGAAATCTTTTGTTTTCAAGTTATGCCCTGTTGCATTCTTCGTAATTCTCTGGATCATATTAAGGCCAGGATGACCAAGACGGTCATGCCATAGTCTATATGCTTCTTGATTGGTAAAGATGATCTTGAACGTAGCAAATTTTTTGTTTGGCTTAATGTACGTATAGTACAAGCCTTCTTTGACTGATGGAAAACTTTCAATAATGGTCTTCTTCTTTTCTTCTTTCTTGGTCATAATCAGACGTTCTTCACCTTCATCATCATTGGTTTCTACGTGAAACCCATTTTTACGGATGTCCTTAAAGCTTAACAATGTCCGGGTTGAATCCGGATAAAATAATGCTTCTTGGATTGTTAACCGCGTACCATTTGGTAGGACAAATGTGGCCCTTCCTGTGCCAACAATCTTATTGTTATTGCCAATAACAGTAAGAATATCTCCAGTGTACTTTCGAAGTGTTTGGAAATAGCAAGTATCCCTTAAAATAGTAGCGGTGGTGCAACTGTCTACGAGACAGAGCTCCTCATCCATAGTCATTTTGCTCCACAATGCTGTAATTCATACATAAGAAATGTATAAACAAAGAGAGTAATAAATGACAAACTCCACAAACTTATTTATTCAACGCAAATGTCTTCTCTTCGAGAGATTACATAAACGAACTAATTCTTTTGAGGAATTAAACTTATTTCACTCCTATTACAAATAGATAACTAAGTAATTCATAATAGTCTTCATGACTACGCAGAATCTTCATGCACATCTTCCTCATCAATGTCCTCATTCATGAGATCATTGTCCAACTCCAGGTCAGTGGATTTGCTTAGTGATGCCTGGCCCATTGGTGTTTTTGTTGTTGGCTGCATGCCCTCAACAAAGTTAGCCTCATGCTGAGCAAGCTTTTTTTTTAGGTCTTTGTATAAGTCAACATACTTCTGTGGTGTTTCACATATTTTGGACCAATGGCCATGCATACCACACTTATAGCAATCCTGATCCTGTTCACCGTACGCCCCCCCTGAAGGTGTCTTCTTTGACTTCATTTTCTTGTTCTTCTTGAACGTTTTAGGGTTGTTTTGAGCCTTTGGGGGTACGCTTGGCGACGCTTTGGGAGCACCTTTACCCTTATTATAATTCTTCTTCTTCTTATTGAAGGATACGGCATTCGCTTCATGCGGTGCCAATGAGCCAGTAGGACGACTTTTATGATTCTCCATGATCAATTCGTCCTCCCCTGATCTTGCTGTAATGCATTACTCAGGGCGACATAGGTTTCATAATTCTCCTTCTTGTACTGGCGGCTCATATGAGTGAACTTAGGGTGAAAGGTGGAGAGGGTCTTGTTAATAAGATCCTTTTGCGTGAGCTCTTTGCCACATAGCTTCATGCGTGTGACAATCCCATAAAGCGCGGTGTTGTAATCCTCCACAGTCTTGTAGTCTTGGTAGCGTAGGTTTTGCCATTCATGCTCAACCTTGGGGAGTAAAACAGTTTCAATCTGCTCAAAGCGTTTCTTCAATGAGTCCCACAAGACTTTTGGATCACGTTCCATCATGTATTCACTCTTCCAAGTAGCACTTAAGTGGTGGCGCAAGAAATGCAAAGCCTGTGCCTTCTCCACATTTGTTGCAGGAGTGTCTCCCGTTTTAGGCAGAACAATCTTCAAAAGATCTTTGCTGCTTAGGAGTATCTCCGCATCAAGTGCCCATGACAGGTAGTTGCTTCCATGAAGAGTCAACACTTCAAATTCTCGCTTCACGAGGTCAGACATCTGCAAGATATCGTGGTGCAAGGATTATTTCATATATCCAAGTAATAGGGAGCATAAGTATAACAAAAACTGCGTGTTTAAGTTATAATATTGGTGTTTCTATATAAAGACACCAAAAACTGGGGTGTTATATGCAAAAATAACACAATCCAACGAGTTTTCTATTTTTCTGGAAATTTTCTGAGTATCCATGTTAATTTTCGTAATTAACAGGATTTTCTCGTAATTTTCAGATATTATGAGGATATTCTGGTAATTTCCAGACATCCATAGGATATTTTCATAATATTCAGTAATTCCCGAGGACGTCATCGTGCTGATAACGTGTTAGGTTATCGGCGGAACGACGGCACGTAGATCACGACAGATAACAAAAAGTAAAACTGGAATAGAGGAGACAAAATTCTTTATTGCGAAATTCTGGTGTCAGGGTACACATGGGGGGTCTCCTCAACTATTTCTAAGGGGGAACCCTAATTTCTTGTTGGGCCTGGATTCGATAAAGCTGCCTACATGGACCAGGACATCTTCTTCTAGAAGATGGGCCTGGCCCAATAAGAGTTTTACAACACTTTCCAGACTCCAGCTGCGGAGATAGCTGGCCTCCTTATTGCCAATGTGAAGCCTGCAACCCTATAGCTAGTATTGTTTCATTGGTGCTATCTTGAACAGCCCTGGAGCATATACTAGTCTTCAAGTGTGGGAGACAGGAGCTTCCCCCCTCTCAGCACCCTCACGTTCTGAGGCGCATGGGCCTGGGCGTTGGCTTGTGCGTGGCCCATTTCCCGCATTGGGTCTCTTTTGACGACCGCGGGCATGGATTCCCTACCTTCTCCTTAGCTGGGCCATTGCTACTCCTGTTCCTTACATTCTTTGTTGTTGGGCCGTTTCGTTCTATGCTCATCCTCGGCCCGTTCGAGGAGAATGCTCCAAAAAATACAAAGGGCTGTGGAGAATTGAACCTGGAACCTCCTTTGATTAAAGGAGTGGCGAAACCAACTGGCCTAAGCTGATTTTCTAATTAATATTTACCATTTAACATGTTATATTTATAAGTCAGAAAAGAAGCATTATTACAGCTGAAGCTGACCCATGCACAATGGAGCGTGCAACAGGAAACGACTAAACAGACGCAAAACCACGATTACGCTGGATGTGAATCCCAAGCCGCGTGGTGGAGCGCGCCTCTGAGCCTAGTATCCTAATGCAGAACAGAGAAACACGTTCAGAACTAGGTATGGAGACGATGCTTCAACTTGAGCACAAAAATGGGGGCAGTTATGGCATGTTGTTCTCCAATCATTTCTTCTAATGCCACTCATTCTGAGGTACCGTAGTAGCAGTCCCCCTCCTCTTGTAATCTTGTTCCGTCACCCGCTCACAAGAGCCCCCTCCCCCCCCCCCCCCCCCCCCTCTCCTAGTGTATTTGTAGTAGCAAGAGGGACTAGAAATATAAATATGTGAGAGTGATTATGAACTGTCACCATTGGCGGAGCCAAAGGGTGGACAGGGTGGGCTGCGGCCCACCCTGAGATTTGGGTCGCAGCCCACCCCCACCCTTGTACATAGAGCCCAAGTCGAGCAGCCCAGTGTCAAATAAAAATGAAAAGCAGCCCAGTACCGAGGGAACCAGGCAGGCACCAGCGGCAGCAAGCGGCCATTCATGCGAGTCTCGCGACCGAGCTGGAGAGCGCGCAGAGAGCAAGCAAACTAGGGTTCCCAGAGCCCCGGACGGACTCCGGTGGCAGAAACAGCGTGCTGCGGCGAGGTGGCGGCGACCCGGCAAGCTTGCGTGCCCATACAGCTGCGTGAACGCGGTGCGCCTCTGCCGCCCTGTGCGCATCTGTCCGTCCGTTACCAGCTAAGCGATGAGCAACTGAGCAAGCCAGCAAGGTATCGTTTCATTCAATCCAATTGAACCAATTGCTAGAACGCCTCTTAGTATTTGCCGATTTAGGCAGGAGAGTAGTGAAATTGGACATTTGTATTGAAAATTAATGAAAAATGAAGAGGGATATGTGATGGTCTTTTAGATGATTGTTTGCTTACTTTCATTGGGAGGGATACTTTCATCAACGAGAGAATTCAGGTGGGCAAAACCCACGGTAGCTTCCCTAAAAAAAAATTTAGACTTAACGAACTATCATTGCTGATTTACCATGTTCGTAACATATTTTATCTAAGCTATGGAACTTCTATTGTATATTGGAACTTCAAATTTGTTGTGCAGCGAAAAAAAAATTCGTCGGCCCACCCTGAGTTTGAATCCTAGCTACGCCACTGACTATCACAAGGCATAAACGCGCTTTACAATCGGATTAAGTGAGAGGTCCATGGTAGAGCAGAAAGAAGCAGAGATCCTCTCAAAAAGAAAATGGAAAGGAAAGAAAGAAGCAGATATAAAGGCTCGCTCAGTCTAACAGAACATGAGCATTGAGCAATTGTAGCAACCGGTAGTCCCAATCAGTCATTTTTCTAGCTTTCTTTTTATGTTATTGCATTCATTCCCACATTGGCATGAATGAGTTTGACCACCGTATGAGGGTTAGATCCTAAACCTCAAAGCGAGAGGATCGTCGGGGATGAGCATGCACTCAGGATTTAACACTTGAATTCTTTCTACACACAAATTTCTCATTTAACGTGCACGACACATAAACCTGGCGCTTCTTGAACAGTTCTGGAAAATAAAAGGAGCTATCGACTGCTGTTGACATGAGCATCCCAAGCATCATGTTGCATCTCGTGACATTGCAATAAAATCGACATGACAAAATTAAGACATATTAAAATGTAACAAACCAACATGATTTCGACAAGGTGGCACAGTTGGTTCGCCAAGAAAAACAACAAAAAAAAGACAAAGTGGCACAGTTGGCCTTCCTCAACTCTCAGCACGAGTATGGAGTAATTCTCAGCACGAGTACATGCTGCTGCCACACACAACAAACCTTTTCTGGTATGGCGTAATTCTTCGGCCCAACGCCAATGTTCTTGCTTACTGAAAATAACGCGATCCATCGCAGTCGCATATGCTAACAAAAACAACCAGCCGGTCGCCCACCCCTCCTCTCCTCTCCCTGACAGTGGGCCCACCACGGTTCTTCTTCAACCTTGCAACAGACAATGGAGATGACAACAAGCGACAGGGGAATCGCGAGCGGGGAGGACTGGAGGAGAATCCCTTAGCTGCATGGGTTCGTACCCCTAGAATCTACTTCTCTTCCTCCAGACATAGAAGAATGGGAGAAGGGAAGTCCAGCGATGGGCAACGCAGTGCGGGTAGGCGGCGAGGCGGCGGTGGTGGCCGCCGGCGGTGGGCGGGGTACGGGTGGGGGCATCCGATTTGGAGAATTTAGCGTGGAGGAAGGTAAGAGAGCGGCGGGTAGTTGTGCGGGCGGGCGGTGAGGCGGCGTGGACACCGCCGGCCGCAGTGGCGATCGTTGGCGGCGGGAGGGGACGGGGCGGGGGCGTTCCGGTCGAAGATTTAGGGAAGGGCCGCGGCTGGTGAGGCGGTGGCAGGGGGGGGGGGGGGGGGGGGGGTGAGAGGAGGTCAGGGTCGCCCAGGCGAGTGCGATGGCCCTCCTGAAAATAAAAGCTCATCATAACGAGAATTGGATCTATATTAAAAGGTAACACCAATCGTAAATAAATAAATAAATCCCCAAGAATCCCTTCAAGAACATCTGCTGCAGGATGGTGGCACCAACGAGGTGCCATTGGAGGACAAATTAAAGCCGGCGGGGCAGGCCACGAGCAGGAAGCCGAGTTCAGGACGATGACAGAGATTCGGTTGTCGACAGCGGGCGCGCGTATGTTCTGGCTTCGAAGGGGCCACTGGCGTTCCCCATCGCGTCAAACCAGACGATCTCGATGTGGAGCATGGCGACGAACATCTTCTCGCGGACACGCTTGGTAATAAGGTTCTCGCCCACAGGGTCCTAGAACATGGGCTGCACCGTGTTGAACAGCAGCGGCACGGAGGACATGCTGACGAGGAGGTAGAAGTACTTGGCGATCTGGCGGCTCATGTATCCTTCTAGCACGGTCTGGCGCGTAGGAATATGCAGGCAGGCGCAGATGGCGCTGAACGAGCGCACACCATGGAGTCCAGGAAGCCGCACACCATGTTCAAATGCAGGTAAAATGCAAAAATATGCATCAGCGGCTGTCCGTGTGCTGCAGGACACAACACTGAAATTGGAGATTGTACCTGTCTGATGTTAATTAATTTAATAATGCTGCAATATACCCGGTATCAAAACTTATTGCATCAGACTTGCGAACCAAATGAGCTGCATTGACCGGCTAAGCTTTGTTGAGCCTGGAATTTAAATATATATCATTTGCTTTTGGTTCACCAAATAAGCCTGTATGTAGTACACAACAAATGAACTTCAGACGTAAACTGCACATGATGATCAATGTTTCAATGATGTCGAAGCATCCCGTGGTGATAGAGTAGCAATGAATATCTATCAATTAACTGTTTATCAGTTTTTCTCAAAGAAACTCACCTGACACATGAAGTCTGTTATCTCAATGAGGATGGATTCTTTGTTGACCTGGTAGCATCGGATTTCTTATTGTAATTCAGGTTCACGTGTGCTGGTTAACCCAGTCTAAGTGTCATCGAAAAAAAATCTACACAGCGGTTTGCATTGATTCCATGCATCCTACTAGAAGATAATACATTGTGATTGTGCACAATACGATCAAATTTCCTTATGTGCACTTATATCTTTGGTTTTTACAGGACGGCTGCTCACAATTGCATTCTTGACATTTGCTTCTTGGAGACAACAATCATTACAATATAAGAGCATCTCCAAGAGAACCTCATAAAATTGATCCCATAAACTTATTTTTAGGAGTAACCAAAAAAATATGAGGGGCAATTTATCCTCCCTCCTCCAACAGTCTCTCCCTAAAAATGGATCGAAACAAATTTAATTAGGCCACATTAGCATTTGAGGCCACAAAAACATTAATTATATTGGAAAAAGAAGGAATGGGCCCTCCAATTCTTCCCCTGTTTGTAGCTACAAATGAGAGGAGTTTAGGTGCTATGGGAAAGTTAGGGGTTGTTTTGGAGCCCTGTTGAAGATAGTTTTTTGCCAAAAATCCCAATAACTAAATTTAAGAGAGGTTTATAGGGCTCTCTTGGAGATGCTCAATCAGGCTCTAAACTCGACTACCCTCTCTTACTGCAATCGATTTCTAGCGTGTTCTCAAAAAAGGAAACTCGCAACCGATTGACCATCCATCTAAGAAGAGGACAACAATCAGTAACTCTCCAACTCCGATCATATGGAGTAAGCCATTTCTGAAAAGCAGAGACTCGTCTGGTGCTACGAGATGAAGATTTTATAACCGTCTAACCTGCGTAGAACGGTAGAAGCAATGCTCCTCTTCGTCGTGGATCAATCCTGACGCCACTTATTCCGAGGTAGCGCGGGTACCATTATCAAATTTGTATCTAGCAGTAGCCCCCATCTTCTTATGTTGAAGCAGACCCCATTTTAAGCTTCAGCTAAGAGTCGAAGTGAACTCACGCACATGAGCTAAATTTTATATATGCCGTCACTAGCGAGTAAAGGTGCACTGTAGACATATATAAACACGTGACAGTGGTTATGAACTGCCACTGGGCATAAATGAGCTTTACAAATGGAAAGCAGATGCTAACAAAAGCGCAAACAGAAGCAAAGATTGAAGGGTTGAGATCCCCTGAATTACAAGTCAAAATTCAGAGGAGTTAAGGCTCCCAGTACCCTGGCTGTCGTAACTAGTAGTAGCAGCATCTGATTGAATTCTTTTCAACCTACAAGCATAATGGTGTGCCCCTGTCTCCTTACATAGTTACATGTGAGTTGTTCTAGCTTCCATTTCACATGCAAGATTGAAGGTCATTCTACTCTGGGATAGAGGATCGTAGAGGCTGAGAATGCTACCCGTGCTGTAACACTTCAGTTCTATATGTACAAAAATTTCTCATAACTGAGATAATTTGAATGACTGTCAGCACAAGTATTACATATTTTTGCTCTTCCTCCTGATGGGACCTGTGAGTCTGCGACATTCTTTTGATGGGAATTCGGTTAGTGGATACCCCACATAAACATGGCACTGATCGAACTGCTTATAAAACTAAAACTAAAAAAGAACTAAAGGGCCTAGCTGATGAAGAAATGGTGCGCCCATGCTGCTAATCCGCTGTGGACATGAGCCTCCTAAATTGCAATCATGATGTTGCATCGCATGATAGTGTGATACAAATAGGACAAATCAGCCACACAATATAGCGAATGAACGTTGTCTTCAAAGGTCCCAAGCGTTCATCTTCTGTTCCCACCATCGCGGCAGCGCGAGCAGAGGCTGGGACACGACAAAACTTTTTTCTAGTTTCGCGAAGTTCGCCAATTCTTCTCACGAAGCACAGAGGAATCGATGAGAAAGCAACATCACATTCGACCTTGAACGGAGCACATCGTGCAAGCCAATATGTACTGGGCCCCTTGCTGGTGAGGGGCGGGTTGGAGCTTGGGAATGAGTTTACACGCAATGTGGAGGGAGTCGATACAACTTTAGTCTGCAAAGGAGAAATCAAGCATTTGATTACTGATTCGCAGCTTTTATATGATACTAGCACTGTGATGCTACGAAAAATGCCATATTTATCTTTCAGAAAAAAAGACATGCCATATTTGATTATTCTTGATAACCCCCCCCCCCCCCCCCCCCGCCCCCCCCCCCCCCCCCCCCGCCCCCCCCCCCCCCCCCCCCCCCCCCCCCCAACAAGATACGTAGCAATAAATCAATAATGGTGTGAGCAATAAAGGCAAGGAGGCAAGGGAGGGGAGGCGCCCCGGGGACGAAGAAACGGGAGCCGCACGTGGACAGCGCTGGGTCGCAGGAGGAGGTGCTTCATTTCTGGGTCACGAACTCCAGGAATTCCAAAATGGGTCTCTTGTTTGAGTCACAGGTCGGAGGCCACTTTTACAACTTATTTTGAGTACGGATCATCATATAGCGTACCCACTGAAGACAGCCTAACAACAGCATGGAATGTTGCTGGTGTAGCTGCTGGTGCTAATGTCCAGATGGAAAAGGACACGCTTACGCTGCTAGGATGCTTGATTTTCATGAAGGTTCACAGCTAGTTTTTTCCTGACACCACTCACTCCCATGCACGCCTATCCAGCTATACTGATCCATCGTAATACGAGAGCTATCAGATGATGTAGTGTAGGCATGGTGATAGCCAAATGATGAGTTACGTATAGTCACTTATTGGGCACCCCGTGGCCAAAGTATCGATCTGTTAAGTAGAGACAGTAACATAAATATCTGAAAAAAAAAATGCATGTGTCAGCATACGGAAGTAAGACAAATACCGAACAACCGAATACCTGAACACTGGTGCTGGAAATCAGAACTCTCAAGTCAAGAGAACTAGAAGCCTTCAGCACTAGAAATGCCTAATTATTGGTGCAATCTAATTTTCCACAACATTTTCTGTGGCCTTATCACATTGTTACTTTGTTAGCCATACAAGATAGAAAAAATCGATGCAAGATGCCTTGCTTGTCGGGGGAAAGAAGTACCAGCCGCATCCTGCAACTCAGATCAACAACAAATGCCACTCACAATTAACTGAGAACTATCACATTTGCATAACGCGCCTGCAGACAAGCCAAAAATCTCTCAACTGTACACTGCCAATTTTCGGTCCACATTCTAAAAATTGATTGCATGTTGCAGTTAAAATGGTAACCAAACTTATGACTACACAAGAGATGTTGCAGCTTATGTCGTATTTTTGAGAACGAAACAAGGATGATAATTCTTGCGAGTCAGACATAAAAAACAACTCACACAAGCTATGGAGTAATTAGAGAACTTAGTCAACCCCTCACCCCCCAAAAAAAAAAAAAAAAACCTCGCAAAAGAAAAAAGAGAACTTAGTCAAGATTGATGATACATGTTGCAAAACGGCCATAGAAACTGGATAGTTCCTGCAGTTCATGGATGTCTAGAATCTTATATTCAGGCATGTAAAAAGCAGTCAAGTTTGCTGGTATGATGATTTTTTTTCCGGATTGTTAGGTATACTCCTTAATCAAGATATATTGCAAACAACAGTGACCACGCAAAAACACGTTTATATCCGAAACCAGCCATGCTCACATGGTTGTATCTATTGACATTCAAGATTCTGTCATCTGTCTTGTTAGGCCACTGTTCCAACTTCCAAGATCCATGCACTATAGTTAGACGAGATATTGCCATGCTTTACAGGAGCTCGCAGAAAGCATGAGAATTAACCAGCGCTGCACCCTGATGTGATGTCTGATCAACTTCACAAAACACTGCAAGATCTGAACTGGGCTACACAGTAACAACCCTGCCTCTTTCTTGACTGCATCATTCATGTGTTCATCAAGAAGTGAGATACTTTCAGAAATTTCACTGGCATGACCATCTGGTCCTTGACCTCACAAGCAAGGAGATAATAATAGCGTACCATTACAGCCATCCAACTTATATGGCAGCTGAGTAAGGAAGTAACAATGGATCCAGGCAGCAGGACATCAGCCATTCTGAAAAGAAATAGATTCATTTTTTGTCAGACAACATGAGATGTGCCACTACAGGCTCAAACAATAGTTCTTAGGACAAAGTTTTGATGTAATTCAATAGTTTTCACCTACCACTGAACTATTCATCGGCATCTTCAGGAGTTAGTGTCCAATCTGTGTCATGAATTTTGCGTAATATGTGTCTCCAAGATTAAACATATCCTTCTGCAACAAATATTACGCAAAGCCTACTTATGCAAAACATCCTGATTAACATCTGGAACGTGGTCTAAGGTATAATGGCCAAGCCTTCCAGTACGATAGAGATTGAGTAGTTTCAAAGCTACAGGTTTATGCATGTCATCACTCGGTTCTGTGGAAATCTTGAAAATCTCCCGCAGTGACATAATTTGGCTCTCTATCAATCTTCTGAACTCATCCCCCTTTCCTAGATCCTCTTTACAAAATGATACAGACCCAAAAAGAACTTTTCGTACAGCTTTCACAATAAAATCCTGCATACATGCAACAAACCAGTTGACACGTGTCATATAAAAGATATAAAAGCAGAGGGGGTTATGTTAGGCTTGGCTAGCCAACAACCAATTTTTAGCCAATCTTATGGAGATGAAACATATAAAAGATACCCAATGTAAATATTTCTCTATAAGAAATTTTATATATATACAAGACAAATGATGGTTTGTTTGTATCACAAGTGAGAAAGCGCGCAAAAACGATACTAGGTTGCAAGGTCACCTGGGTATGATCTGAAACATATTGCCTCTTCTTGGTGTTGCTCCCACATACTGCGTCACAAGAAAAGTTATCTGCCACTTGATTCAAGTTCTCCCACTTACAATATTCCTCCTTCGAGTTCAGAACAGCAAGAAGAAATTGGGCAATATCATACTCCTCTAACAGGGAATCTCTAATTGCTCCTGCAAAGTGTGTGCATGAATAACATAATAATGATATAAAGAGTTAAACTGAAGTCGTGAACTTTTAAGTAATTGCTACCTGTCAAAGCTAGTCTAGAACCGGAATCATCATTTGCAAATGTAGGCGAAAGAACACCAGGTGTGTCTAACACATATATATTCGGATGACTAGCAACCTGTAGACCAATAAACCTTGTAAGACTTAAATGTAATTTGACTATCAGATACATTGTTTCTGAGCAAAACCATAATGCACTGGCAGTTTCTTCCACACACTTGGAGCAGCAAAAAACATGCACTAGTCCTATTTCTATAATAAACATTCTTCAGTTTCATTGTTGTTTTCTTAAAAAAACAGGGTCCCAACTTTTGGTCAATGCAAACAGAAGCCGCAATATATGGTGCTTATGATATGATCCACGGTCAGAATTTTGGGCCAATGCACTTCTAAAATCTAAATATTACTGTTCCAAAGGTGCTCTGAAAAGCTGTATTATTATTGTTTCATGCACCCTAGAAGATACTACACGTCTGAGAGTATGAACCGAATTACCTTGTATCCGGTTATATCTCTAGTTTCTCCAGGATGGCTGTTTACAATTGCTTGCTTGAGCTTTCCCTTCTCTTGGAAGGAAAAAAGTCATTTACAGTATAACAATCAGAACCTAAGCAAATCAGAACACAACAGAAGAACAACAGATAATCTGCATCACCTGCTGCCCCAATCCTCCCAATTTGATGCATCGCATTCACAATAGCTGACTTCCCAACATTAGGAATCCCGACCAGGAGGACTGTTCCCGTGCAATTGCTTTCAGCATGTTTGATCTCCCTGATCCTCGATTGCACAATGTTCAACAGCTACAAGATAACGCCCCAGTCAGACATGAATATCTCAGTGTAGCAAAAAGCAAAACCACCGCATACAATTGCTAAATCATGTTATATTCCAATGAACAAGCTGCACTTGTTTGCAAATAACAGAGCTTACCGCCTTGATGCTTTCCCTGTTGTGAGAATTTACCGGGACACACGAGCAGCTCCTTTGGTTGATGTAGGCCACCCATTTCTGAAATAATCGCCACAAACAACTCTCATATATCAGAACCAGTCATGAACTCGCCCCAAGTTCAGCGCAGGGTTCGGAGTTGGTTACCTTGGTCTCCGACGGATCAGCCAAATCGGCCTTGTTGAGCACGACGACCCGGCGGCCGTCGTGTTCCAGGGTGCGGCGGCTAAGGAGCTCGAATGCCGAGGAGGCAGGTATCTGCGGGGAGACGGCACGGGTCCGTGAATTTTCGACGGCAAGCGTGGTAGTAGATGGGGAGTAGGGGAAGGCACCGTACGCGGGCGTCGCGGACCTCGAGGACGAGGTCGACGAGGGGGAGCCGGGTGCGGATGGCGCGTTCCGTGGCGGCCATGTGGCGCCCGTACCAGGCGCCGGAGAGCCCTCGAACGGCCGCACTCAGGCGGCGCGACAGGGCCTCCGTCGACGACGCCATTGCTGCCGACGAGGAGATGGGAGTCGTGGAGGAGGCTGGCCCGGGAATGGCCACAACAAAAACGATCAAATGGGCTCTTGTGCTTCTACGATTAATTACCAGGCCCATGTTATAGGCAGAAGATTCCTTTTTTTTTAATTGTATATATAGGCAGAAGACTCGAATCGTGAAAAGACACACGTAAGAATCATCGCGGGACAAAACAATTAGGTGCTGTTTGGTTGAGAATTTGTATCGCAAACGGTAACGGAATCAAAATGCTCTGCAATCGTAATCAAAGTATCAAAATACGGACATTGTTTGGCTCATCTCCGTAATGTAATCAGAAACCCGCCATCCTCACCAATCGGAGATGAATCGTGTACAGGGGGCGCCATGGGAGCCTGCGCGCAGCGAATCGGTGATTGAATCGCGCGCGGGGAGCCGCCGCTCCAGCCATGCTTCGCCGAACCGGCAAGCTGGGCGCCGCCGCCGGCTCGCCATCGCCGCCGCCGCCTCTGCACAGATCAGAGCTTCATAAATGAAGGAGGAGGGAGAGCAGGGGTTAAGCAAGGAGCTGATCGAGGAAGAAGGAGATCGAATCGGCACCGCCGTCGACGCGAATTCGCAACTGCCGCTGCGGCGCTGCCGGACGTGGAGACGAAGACGAAGAGGAAGACGCGGAGCGGTATCGATCTGATACCGATGGGGGAGGGAGGGTATCGGGGTTGAATAGGCCGGAGTTCGATTACGGGGTAACGGATTGCGGAGGGTATCAAAACAAACAACCGTAACGTTATCCGTTTACGCTGCGTAATGGCAATAGGTTACAAAACTCGAACCAAACACTACCTTAGTGTATTATAGCCCCAGCAACCGACGTCACGTTCCATGGAACACAGATATTTCACGAAATGTTTTCACTAGACAAATATTCTTGGGCCAATTTGATATTTGCCATTGCAAAATCTCCTACTCTGGTTTGTGCCATCACAAAAGAGCTAATATGATGAGTGCCATTGAGTGTGCAAATGTTTATCATACATCATCACCGTCAACAGCCTTAGCATCTGCCGTTAAATATTTTTCAAAATGCCCATTTTACCTTTATCTTCAACCTCGGTCTACCTCTTATTGCTCTGCGCCGCCGCCGCCATCCAAGCTCCACACTATGCCCGAAGCAACCGAGCTTAAGGTCGCACATGAGAGAAAAAAATTAAAGAAATCAACGGAACAAGACAGGAAAAATGGATCTTTTTACACTTCCGTCACGCATTGACTGGTTAATAATGGCATATACTATTAAACTTTACGCACCTAATGACAGTCATCATATTAAGGATTATGGTAGCAGATATGACATTTGGTCCATTTGCAATGGCATACAACAAATTATCCCAATGTTATTTGTCCCTGGAAGAAAATTCTATGCGTACGGTCCGCAAACAGCGCCCTTGTGCGGCCCCGCCCAGATGGCCGACGCGTGGACAGCGTGGGATGAATCCAACAGCGCTAGAAACTTCACTCTGTTCGCCTGGCTGCTTTGCAGCAGCTGCTTTGCAGCAGCTACAGTGTTTCAGTTATTTCTTCTACAGCCACTACAGTGTTCGCAGTTATTTTTCTGCAGCCGTAGCCGCAGCTGCAGCCTGCCGAACAGGGTTGGCTCCCCTCTAGCGCACCGCTTCTAGCAATGCATGCGGCTTGCTCCAGAGTCGCTCAGGTGCCTTCCCCTTTCTCTCGTCGCGCCAGCCGTTGCCCGTCGCTAACCTTCGCTCCACCCCCGGAGTCGGCGACGGCGAGCGTCTGTCAACGTCGGTGCTCCTAGCCTCCGACCATCTCCGCTTCCCATCGGCTCTGCTTCCATAATCAACTCCCGAAATAGGGCAGGAAGCATGACACCCTCTTGGATGTCAACAGATTGATGATGGAATTTATGCTGATGTACTCTTGGATGTTAACAAATCAGAGATGAAATTTGTACTGACATCAAATCAGTCTTGAATTTTAACAAATCGAAGATGAAATTTGCACTGATATCAGATAACCATCCTATACAGATACCACATTTAGTGACATGTTACAGGAGAAGGATGCATTGATCCAGCCCTCGTGCCTGAAGGTTGAGTCCGCGGCAGTGTCCTTGTACCAGGCGGTTGAGCCAACGGCGGTGGCGTCGTCCTCATGCCTGGCGGCGGCGGCGGCATCCTTGTCCTAATCCTATCATGGCTGCGAGTTTCTGGCGGAGCTAGAGGGCAAAGAAGCGATGCTTGATGGACGGGCCGAAGGTGCCAAACGATTGGAGCCGAGGGAGCACGTCATGCGGAAGCCAAGCCGTGTGGGAGTGTCATGCACAGGTGCCAAGCCGACCTCCGCTCCTGTTCGATTGCCCCACGTTGTCCACGCATCGGCCATCCGTGCGGGGCCGCACAAGGGTTGTTTGCGGATGGTACCCATAGAATTTTCTTCCGGTCAACTTGGGATTCATACCTGGCAAACTTGCGCAAAACAATGGGGGCTATGGTCCTCTGACGCGCTACCATCACTGTCCCTGATGCCACTCAATCTCAGGTAACTGGACTAGGGATGACAGAAATCTAGCAGTACAAAGTAGCCTCCTCATTCTCCCCCATCTTCAACTTTGAACAAACACACGCGAGTTATATATATGTAGCGTGACGGGCGAGCAAGAGATGGATTAGAAATATAAGTACACGAGTGATTATGAATTGCCACATGGCACAAATTTAAAGGAGCTTCACGAGTGGTGTTCCGAAGCTCACATAACGCAAAATGAAGCAAAGGCGAAGTTGTTAATGGCAGTCACATGCGAGGTTTAAAGCTTGCTCTGAATCCACAGATGGTCAACAGTTGTACTAGCAATTAAATAATTATATATGTGATGGAAATCTTTTCAACAAGTATAGTAGTGTACTCCTCTGTACCTCACAATATAGGAGTTGTTCTAGCACCCATGGAGAAAGCATATGTACCTGATATTAGCTCCTAAAACTCCTTGAGAGAAGATTTTAGGGTTGAGCATGATATCCCAACGGCTGTAACTTCAATTCTATCAGTACACAAATAATTTTTGCAATTTTTTTTGAGAGTTTCTGGAAAATGATTATCTTAGTGGGTTAAGCAAGTACGAGTATTAAAGTGAATTGTCTGGCATGAGGAATTGAACGAATTTTTTACCCAAAACTTACTACTGAAAGATTAAGGGGTCGTTTGGATCAAAGGAAATTCAAAGGAATTTCAAAGGAATCCATTCCAAAGGAATTTTCCCTACACTTGCTGTTTGGAATGGAGGAATTATGAATTCCTTTCCAGAGGAAAGGAAAGACTTCCTTCACAAAACATAGGAAAAAAAGCATGAGGTTGGATCTAAAGGAAAATTTCCTTTGCTTTGCTTATGGCGTTAGCTGTAGAGTGCCCACATGCAACAACCTAATTGATGTGAGCTAATGCACTTGTACGCTTTGAACTTAATTAACGTGAATTAATGTACACGTATCCTGTACGTGTTAGCAAAGGCCATGCAGGAATGGGTTGCCTTGAGAAATAAAGTGAGTAGTTAAAGGTGGTAAGAAGTTAGTAATTTAATTATGTGCATTGAAAATTGATGTTATGGCTTGTATAAATACTTTATTTAGTTGTAATGCATTTAGTTCATATGTTTACAATTCATGCATTCTAAACATCTCAAATTCTTCATTCCTCTGTTTTGGATTCCTGTGGTTTTAGCATTTTTTCCTTTCCTGTGTTTTCTCCGTTCCTGTGTTTTTTCCTATTCCTGCGTTTTTCATTCCCGTGTTTCAAACAGGGCCTAAGTCTGTGCAATTGATCAGCCTATGTTCTTCTCTTGATGGGAGTTCGGTTCCTGGATACAGCGCATAAGGCCATCGGATTTTTTTTTTTTATTTTTATTTTTTTTTACATGAGCTAGGGTGCTTCTATCATGGACTGGATCGGCCCATGTTATATTTTAGGATTAATTACCATGCCCATGGATAAGCATCAAGACTGCATTAGGCAGGGACTGAATGTGTAAGAGTTCTCTCTAGAAAATTGGTATACAGAACAACGGAATCATCCCGGACAACAGCAGTATCATCATGGGACAACGCAATTCTAGTCTTTTAGCACCCAGTTAGTGTCTTTTAGACCCAGAACCTCCAGAATTATACGTTGGTGCACATTTCCGGTCACGAAATTTCTTCACTTTATTTACAGTGGTCAGTGCATTTTGCGGGACCTAGCTAGACTTTGCGAGGAAAATAATACCAGGCGCGGTGAAAGGGAGAGCGCACTCTCGATTAAAATCCGGCGAAAACTAAACCGCCGGCGCCGGCGACACGGCGTCCTCTCCTTTGGCGCCAGATTCTGGGAATGACGGTGCAATTTCCCTCCTTATTCCTGCATGCACATATGCTTGGAGCCTTTCTGTCGCGAATAGCGCCTCTCGCCGTGTCATGTGTGTTCTTTTCTTCTCTCCTCGTCGACGGCTACTAGCTAGCGCCTAGCTAGCAGGCACTTTCCTGGCCGGTCGGCAAAGGCACGGGCTTCTGTGCTTGTTCCTACGGTTTCGATACGTGTCGTGAGAAATTCCTTCAGGTAATACGGTGTTGGCCATGAAGTGGGGAGTCAGCTAGCACTTGGACCTTGGTTGCTAAGTCATTCCTTTTCACCTGTTAAAGAAACTGGCAATTTGTATTTCTGCAGCTGCTAGGTACCCCGTGTGAACAAATGTCATTTTCCTTGCGTTTGAGTTCATTCTTTTTTTGAGAACTTGCTGGCAGTCACTTTCTCCATATTCCCTGCCGTCGTTTCGGTTTTCAGTACAGGGGAGATCCATTTACATGTAAAAGTTAGAATTTTATTTAGGTTATTTAAATATCTCCACATGTTGATGATGACCGGATACGTTCCAGGAAGACAAACAGTCCAAACATCTCTCCATGTTGACAAGTGTAGTGCTCATCTCTGTGACCACTAACTAAGCCCGTAGTCAAAGAGTTTTCATTAAGTATTTGAAATTGTTACAGTAGAGGAGTACACATTATGTAATTGATAACACAAAGGTACTGTGTTACTTGGAAAAGAAAAAAGATAATACTCGAAAGCACTGTCGCCTTGCATTACAGTACTACTAGCTCTGTTGCATACAGAACAGAGGAAAGTTACAAGTACAGTATATTATGTAGGAAAGTAGTGAGACGATAGAGACACGAAATACAAAGACAACACAACACAACCCTGCTACAGAGAAGACAATTCTAAAAGGGTCCATCACTCTGCAGCCAATAGCCTTCCGTCTGAATGTTACCAGCAAATAAAAGGCGCAAATACTCAAATGTAGTATATACGTATGTATATGCGCCCCCGTACCGTGGCTGAAAAATATACCGCCATTTCAGGGAGCAATTCAGGTTACTGAAAGGGCCTTATTTTCCCCAGTCACTGCTGCAGCGCGGTGACAGACAGTGACCCCTGCGGATCAGTGTAATGGCAGCATGGCCGAATGTTCTGACTGAGATCATCAGAACACAAATCTTTTTTCGTCGAAGAGGAATGACGCCAGGTCGTCGACGCCGTCGCTCGCCTGCCTGCACAGCATGTCGGCGGCGGTGGTGGTGGCGAACGCGTTGGGTCCGTACGTGAAGTCGTCCCACTTGAGCTCGTGCTCCGAGACGCTCCCCATGTCGAAGAAGGGCGCGTCGTGCGGGCGCGACTCCGCCGCGGCGGTGAGGTCGTCGCCGATGAAGAACATGTCCTCCGGCGGCGCTGCGTACATCTGGTGAGACGAGTGGTTGGGCGCGAACAGCGGCGGCGGCGGCGGCATTCCGTTGGTGGTGGCCGTCATGTCGCACACGTCTCCGCCGTAAGCAAGGGAATTCTGCACGCACAAAGATTTGGAAGGAAGAGACTGCTCGTGAGCTAAGCCGCCTGTGACATGTACAGAGAGCAATGACATGGCTGCGTTTGATTCGTACCTGGAAATTGTTGCAGGATTCGGCAATTGTGCACATTCCCCTGCTCATGTCCAGAGGAGGCGAGCTGGAATTGGCGGAGGTGAACGTGCTGAGCTGGTCGACGCTGCCGAGGGACGAGTTGCTCGGCACTTTGCTCATCTGCGCTCTCGCGCCGCCGCCGGCTGCTTTCGCCTTGGGCTCGCCCTGCAGCAGCCCGGCCTCGTGCCGCTTGATCACTCGGCACAGCGCGTAGGCCCCCTGCAAGACAAAGATCCAACCATCCCAATGAGTTCAGTTCAGCAATGACCGGCCTGCACGGCAAATTAGAACGATGAGTTCAGCAATGGACAAAGGAGGCGTGCGTACGATGAAGTTTGATGCGCCGTGTACGAGGTCCTGGCAGAGTCTGTACTCGTGCATGACCCAGTCGGTGCGCTCGCCGCCGGGCGCGCGGCCGCGGTAGAAGACGAGCGTCTTGCGGACGCCGTAGACGCCGCCGTCGCAGGCGATGCGGCGGTCCTTGCCGGTGGCCTTCCAGTAACCCGTCACGGTGGCGCGGTTCGTGCGCGACCCGTTGGGGTACTTGCGGTCGCGCGGGCAGAAGAAGAACCACTCCAGGTCGCGCTTCGGCAGAAAAGACTTCTCTGCAAAACCATCCATCCACAGGAGAAGTTAATTAATGATTCTGCACTACTATTTGCGTCGAATATGCTTAAAGTTTGCATTTCTGCGGGTACACACGGAATGAAATGATGTATGGTTCCTCTGTCCTCATTTGATTCTGAAGAAAGGCGTATTCTGCAACCGGCCTAGAGAGAAAAAAGCCAGATGCGCGGGAGAAAGAAATGAAAAAGGTCCTTTTTACTATCTGGCTGTTAGCTAGCAACGAAATTCTCTTGCGAGTGAAAATTCGTCAGACATGTCCCTTTCCTGTTTCAACCATTTTATCACCTCTTTTTTACTCCTGCCTTTGCGAAAATAGGCTAAAAAAGGCTAGCAAGTCAAAAGTTCATCTTTCACACCTGAAATTGCTCCGTAAAAAGTTCGACACACGCTGACATTTGCTTGAAATTCAACTCTGAAGAACCAACCAGAACACGACAGCTGGAACTGGAAAAGTTCAGAGAGTACACACCTGGTAACTCCCATGGCTCTGACTTGTACAGGTCGATCACCGGGATGACCTCAAGCTCGATTTTGAGGTTGTCGACCTTCCTCTTCAGATAGTACCCGACAAGCTCGTCGTCAGTGGGGTGGAACCGGAAGCCAGGCGGCAGGGTCATGGTGCCCATTTCTTGCTTACTTCGAGTAGGACGAATTAATGAATGTACACTTGCGGGCTGCTCAAATATTTGCGGCAAGAGCACAGGGTTGAATAGACAAGAGTAACAAGAAGAGAAGACAAAGCAGAGGCTAAGCTATTCCTTCAGCTGCCAACAAGTGAATATCAGGCAGAGAAGACAGAGATGCAGATTAGGTATCTATTGAATATGTGGAAGATCCAAAAGAAAAAGCTCTTGAGCTTCTCGAGCGTGCAGGTGCTGCAAAATACGATGTTCGAGTTGCCGAGGAGTTCTACTATCATTATCCTAATGATCAGAGCCTAATGCGAGCAGACAAGCAACGGCTGCAGCAGGGTTGTGAGGAGTTGAGGAAGTTCAGGCTTTGCTGGAGCAGGGAAAGCAAGCATACAGGCGGTGCGTGTTCTCTGAATGGAAGAGGAGGGAGATGAAAGTGTGTTAGCTGCGTGTGTTGTTCTAATTCGAGCTGTGTGGAGGGAGGTGGGTCGGGAGGAAGGAGGAGGGGGTGTGACAAGAGGCAGGGTGCCGCCGTTTATATAGAGTCGGAAAGCGTGTAGGCTGGACGGCGCGGTGGTCGTACTTGCGAAGCAATTCGAAACGTCCCTTGGACCTTTTGCCTAGGCATGTCGCGCCTCCAAGCAGCCGCCGGGAGCCGACTAACTGTATTCACACTTTTTGGCGCGCGCAAACCAGCCCAGCCGCACGAGCGAGCTAACTGCCTTCATTCTTCCCGCCAAGTTGCCAACCGGTTAACCAAACCTGGTAACAAAGCAAGCACGCGATGCGACGACGCGTTTGTTTCTCTCCTCTCTTTGCTTTTTCTCCGGTCCAGCCGGATCCTGTGGTGCCGTCGTTTGGAGTCTAACTATTCTGGGAAAGGCTTACGGCTCGGGTCTCTCCAGATGCAGCGGCGGCAGGCAGCTGGGCTAGCCGCCCTGGAAAGCGCAATTTTGTCCGTTCAGATAAATTTCGATAAAACTATATGTTTATTTCAGTGTCAAGTAGATCCGTGCTTAGCCATTTGGTTACTTTAGAATTAGTTAGTCCGACATCATCATCAGATAAGTTTCGTTCCCGATTTTTACTTGCTCTGCTCTGTTTTACAGCTCACTCATGTTCATACTTGCAGCACGCGGATTAAAATGCAGCCGAAAAGACACCGTGTGTTTTCTATGGGAGCTTCACAATTTCGTCTCTTGTATGGGAAAACAATATATGCATTTCACGGGTCATTTCCTTTCCTTTTGAGACCATGCGAGTCTCTCCTGCACGAGCTAGTCTTGACTGACCTCATACGCACGGTTCTGAAATTGACGTGCATAAAAATTCCTCTGCAACATGATACACGCACGCTTGCCTCTTCCCTACCGCCGAAGCAAAAATGACTCTCCAAATGTGGTGATGACGCAAACTGTTCATGTCACATCTCAAAAAACGACATTTTGTCTGTCCATTTGCTCTCACTGAAGTGTCATGGAGAAGAACAAATCGCGAGTGCAGATCGAATCAGGACAACCGACCACTACTAATAATCAGGAACTTGGTTCTTAGACCTTTAATAGGATCAGAGTTTAGAGACCACTTCATTTTCATACTGCGATTCCAATTAATGCTGCTAATGACTCAACACACATATAGATGAACATCAGCAGCTTTTGTAATGAACCATGAGGTCCATTTCCATCAATCCTACCTCTACGACAACCAAGTTTCCAGTAAAATTTCTCAAGAGTTACTATACAAAAAAACATAGATATAGTAGTGGCGATCTTAGGATACAGCAGCACTTCATAATGCACTTTCAATTTGGAGAAATTATATTGAAAAAGGTGGCTATGTATGAGTCATTCATGACAAGCGGTTGCGCATATCAAAACGAAAGTACATGTGAATCCTAGTCAGCTAGATTCTGAAACTGCAAACTATGTGCTTACAAGTCCACCAGGAAATTATAAAGCATGCACAGATAATGCAGCCAACATCAACTTCAAACAGCTTTGAGGCGCGCAAAGCTATTTAGTCCTGTTCCGCTGTATGACCTGAATCTGAAACTTGTACTGCCGACAGCCTGCCCTGTTGGAACACAAAAAATAACACAGTAGTGCATGCATCTAAATAAAATTTAGTAGTTGGTTGCACATTTTTCACATCCACCAGCTGATTCACATATTCTGAAATTTATACTTCAAGTTATGAGTGTCTTTGTTCAGAAATTTATACTTCAAGCTATGTGTGTCTCTGCCTCTTTGGAGTTACAATTTTTTACTGAACTCACTAGCGACAAGATCTGGTCAAGGTCAAGCTAAGTGAGGGTTTTATTGGGTTTTTTTTGCTACAAAGGACAGTTCAGTGAGCATTTGCTGGTGCAATTAAAGTGACAACAAGTTCTGTGCAACAAAGATGTGACGACAAATCTTTGACGAAAAATCTTTGTGACCCTCAAGTGCTGCCCTTCCTTTTGTATTCCTTTCCTTCCAGTCCCAGTTCAGTACGCACTTTGAGAGCACTTTTCGCCTCTTCTCATTTTCTCAAACATGAGCAAGCCCTGGTCCACATGCGGGCCAAATGTAGGAGTACTTCTCAGCTGCCATTCACCAAACACCCAATCTTGAGTGCTCCAGTCAATAAAAACAGTCACCATCTTATCACTGCATGATTTGTCACTATCAGCAACTCAGCATTGGAGTTGGTGCTCAACTATCTACACCTTTCTCTTGACCAAATGACATTGAGTGCTTAACCTTGGTAAGTATTACTGTATGTTCAAACATCAAGTACAAAAGAAAACAGCTTTCATGGTTCCTTTCTGACTGTGCTGAAGAACATTACGAGGATCGTCATTATTGCAGTAACCTTGTCTTTTCTGAACTGAATCTGTTTTCTTAGTTAACAAGCTCATGGTTCCAAATTGTTCTAGTTACTGGTTTTCCGGTGGGACAAAAGGCTATGATGTTGTTGTTGTTTTCCGGTGGGAGCTGATAAAAAGAAAATATGGGGAGACATTACAAGGTACTGAACTGAACACGTTTGATTAAATTTTGAATCGAACAAATTCATTTGAATTTTCAGAATTTTGTCACACTTCGAATTTTGCAGAATTTTGATCGGTTATAGTTTTGGTCCAGCCAGCCTGCCAGACGCTCCTAGTTGTAGGTCCAAGGGACACATCATGCACAAGGAAACAATTCTTGCCTTTTATACTGAATGCATGCTTGACACTATGATTAGCTTTTGATTAGTTTATAAACATCCAGGACCAACTCACTAACATTCGTGCCAAAGCCTGAAATTAATAATAGTATAAAGACAGATGACGCGAGTTCGCTCGTTCAGTTGCTTCGCCATTTCAAGATATGAACACAGAGGGGGGCATACGAAGACTAGAATTACTTTTTATGTTCTGAATGCTTGACCTGGGCAGGGGCTGCGTGACCAAGAATGCTCTGGGAGGCATCTGCACCATCAGAGCCCCATCAGCATGGCACTAAGACTGGCTGGCCGGCCGGCTCCTTTTATCTGATCCATGACCTATTGTGCTAAGCCCTACATTATCCTACCGTTGTTAATTCAGTTTAAAGCTGGTACAAGTATGGTCTGATAGGACATCGACATTGGAATTCCGAGTGCATAGCAGTCTTGGTATGGACGCAACTTTTCGTATCCTTCTATGATGATTTGCCAGATGAATATTTATTGTAAATGAATTCAGTAGAAAAGCATATGGAATGATCAGACAACATTGCATCAACATTCAGTCCTAGTTTAAAGGTGCCCAAGGACAAACAAGTGAGCATGCAACGAATGATTGGATTTCAAGAGATGACACATGCATCACCTTATCTTGACTGCAAGTCTGCGACAACTTTTAACTGCTACGCACCCACCCAAGAATCTCATATTTGCATCCAGTAGTGGTCCAAGGCTACAAACATGGAAGGGTCATGAGCACCCACGTAGACTAAACAGTGCCAGTACCCTTGTTTATGGAGCAATGAGTATGCTGCTAATTAGGAGTGCAAATTCTCCTGGTCTGAATATTCTGCACAGTGAATCCGTGTAGTGCTTTAGGTGGTTAGCTTGTACCTGACAAAATTGCTTGGCAAGGAATTCGCTGTAGTGTGTCCGAAAGGCAAGAAGGCCGTGATGGATCATGGGAGAATAAGCCTAGCTAGAACAAGAACAATTTAGAGGTCAGACCCAGGCCTAATCAGCAAAGGAACCGCACTTCTAAAAAGAAAACAAAAAAAATGTCAAATCAAGCAGAAGAGAACCTTCTCCTATTTGTGTTAAACCGATGCCACCGGTTAGCACAAAGACAATCATATTATAAGTAATGAAAAGAATCAAAGTAACAGGACGGCGCGTGAAGCAGATATACCTTTCCTGGGCTACTGGAATCCTCATGAAATGATTTTTTTTATATTAAAAAGAAAGAAAAGGAATGTTTATGCGCATGGCATAACTAGGAGCGCAATTAGTAAAGAGATTCAAAGCTTCTGATGCAAGAGACCAAATAAAAGAGATTCAAACCTTCGTAAGGGCCACTCAGGAAAGGAATCGCTAACGAAGTCAATTTTGGGGTGTTTTGCTTGCTTGCTTGTCAATATTCCAGGGGACGAGAAGCTCCTTCATCTGGTTATCGATAGTTGCTAATTAATGTTTTTTTTTCGCTCATTGTTTCACGTATCAACATGTTCTCTAATGCACGTCCAATAACGAGTGAAGGTAGTACAATGTGTACCTACATCTCGCGATCTGATCTATAGGCACAGATTCAGAACGAGATTACACCGGCCGATCGCATCATCCAAATATTAATCTTTGCACAACTTTTTGTCGGTGTGGCATTACTGTTGTGTTTGTTATACCTATATATCAATCATTGACAGGGGTGGCAGTAGATGACTCATATATGTATCCCCATTAAAAAAAAAAAGGATGACTCATGTATCTAGCCTCGTAGACATCATCAGCAAATACAATACAGTAGCTATCAGTCAGAGAGAAAAAAAGCACATGCGTGTTAGTAGCTCTGGGCTATCTGAGCGCGCGCTTGTGATTCAATTCGTGTCCCTGTGGAACTTTGGACCACAATCGTTTCAACGGCGCTGTCACCTCGCCCCCAGAGTCCTCTCGAACACTCTCTCTCCCAACAGTAGTTTCTTCAACCTTGGGCCGATCTGGCCCCTCCCTTTGCTTCTCCGGCTTGCCGCCGGCGTCGCGTAGGGTGAGGGTCCCTCCCTGTACAGCAGTAGTTTAAGTTTGCTTGTCTTCTTCTTCCATTAGTTTGCTTTCCGGTCTGCTGTGTATTGCTGTCGTTCTCAACGACGGTGATTTGTCTTCCCGGCGCCGGTTCGTACTAATAGTTTGTATGGCTTCCTTAGTGGATGTAGGCGAGATGCCTTTTGCTTCCGCCGCCGGAATCCTCTCTGGTGTGCGTGTTTCCTTTCCCCTTTTCTCTGTGCTTTATTTTCTGGGTCTCCAATTTGCAGCACCCCATCAATGCAGATCACAAAAATCTGGAGTTTTAGACTCTCTTTTGGCCGGATTTCTATGCGGTGACTTGGTTTCGCCGATGAAGACCTTCTCCGGCCGATCTCATCGCTACCTCCATGGCGGAGGCCTCCAAAGCGGGTGGCTCTTCCAGCACTTCAGTTGCTGCTGGCCCGTTCAAGAGAAGGCGCCCTCATCAACACACTTCGTCGGCGGTTGTCAGGTGCAAAGATCGGCTTCGCCTCCTTCCGACGAGATCAGGCACTACAGACGATGGCATCGTCTTTCTCTTCTCCGATCGAATCTAGAAACTCCTGATGGTGTAACTGCATTTTCTGTATTAGTCAGGGTTTTTTTTTTTTTTTTTTGAGAAATGTATTAGTCAGGGGTTGTGTTGTAAAACGGGTGCTTGCAATGTACTGTTTCTCCAGAAAATAATAAAGCACATCTATACACTTCGGGGTCGTTGTCCCTAAAAAAAATAAATTCGTGTCCCTGTTGCGCGGATGGTGACCGGTCTTGGATGTGTTGGGATGGTCGGCAAGAGATAGGGTGGCGGGTGGTTGATAAGTCGTTGCCCGACGGCGATGCATCGAGGAGAATGGAATGGGATTGCCGTTCCTTGCTCTGCCGTTGAGGGAGGCATCGTCCTCCGTGGCAACCATGATATATGCATTGAATCATAATTGTATTGTTCAACCTTTTCACCAGTTTAGACTTCTTTAGGTGCAATTTGTTGGTACATAATAGTAATATAGCATTATATAGAGCCAAACTTCTTTAGGTGACTTATTTTTATGTTTGAAGCCTTAGAAAGTCTCAATATGAGAGGAAGTATTGAACCATAGGTAAAATGTCTATATACGGGTTGAATTGATGTATAGTAACTTAACATCGTCCAAACTAAGCAAACCACACCTCTCGGTTTGGTTAATGCTCGCACTAATCCACTGTATTAGGGAAGATATCACTAATTAAAAGGTTCGCTAAAATGTTCCCTCTCGTGAATCCAGCAACGGTATTTTTCTTGCACGTACCACGCACTTGCGGGCCCGGGGCGGCGACGAGATGCCTCATGCAGCCCTTGGCTTTCTGAACGGAGACGACACGGTTTGAGAACGCTCGCGCGCGCGGACAGGTCGGGACGAGCAGCCGCGCATCACACCCGCCGACGGACACGTCGATGTAACACACGGACATGAAAGCAGCTGTACTGGTTACCGAGCAAAAGCAAGAAGGTTTCCTTTCACATTAGCAGATCGTCACCACCACTCGTCTGCATATGGAAACCAAAACAGCTGGAATCCTTTTTTCGCTTTACTAGCTTGCCGTTCTTGGTTCCTGCCACGCGGAATCACACGAGAGCATGTAGGAAGACCACCTGGTAAGGAGACTATCAAATCAGGGTCCAGCCTTTATTACGGTGCACCACCTACGGGCAAAAAGAAAGGCCATGCATCGTGTACCTCTTGGTCACCTGCACGCCGGTACAATCATGAAGGCATACGATGTACTCAGTACTCCCTTTATTATTTTCTTCCCTTTGAACTAAAAGGACGTGAAGGGAGTACTATCATCTACCTGCTATACATACACTCATTTTGAGCCTATTCATCTATATATAATTTGCTCTCTCTTGGGTATGCTCCTTGCATCATTTCAACTCATTGCTCCTGCTGTTTTTGCCTGCGCTACTATTTTAGTCGCAGTATCTATATGTTGAAACAAAAATGAGATGATACATTGTTTGCTTAGGAATGGAGGGCATCGGGAGAAAGCCTCAAAGCTTAAGGATGCGGAAGAACAGTCATAATCCCAAACAAGGTAGAAAAGCAGCTGGCAACTCTAATTAAGTAGTCATAATCCCTCTGTGCTTCCAACGCACACTGAAAAGGAAAATTTATGCGCATGGTAACTAGGAGCTCAATTAGGAGAGAGCTTCAAGGTTCTGATGCAAGGAACCAACTAAAAGAGATCCAAAGCTTCGTAAGGGCCACTCAGTAAAGGGTCGAATAAGGATCGAATGTATCAAAATTCTCTAATGCTCGTCCAATAAGGATCGAATGTACAACAATGTACCTACATCTTCTTCTTTTTTTTTTTTAAAAAAAGGGCAATGTACCTACATTTTACAGGCGATCTAGTATTTCCATAAGCGTTATTAGTTCTTTTTTGAACAAGCATATATACTCAATGATATTCAGACCAACCACGATGATCGCATCATCCAAATATGAATCTTCGAACAACTTTTTGTAGGTGTAGCATTACTCTCGTGTTTGCCATACAGAAAATGCTTCTGTCAGATGATGCGAGCATCCAGACTCGTAAACATCGTCACAAAACACGATAGCTGCCAGTCAGAGAAAATAGGCACATGCGCACGCACTTTACACATTGCGGCTGGTTGAGCTCGTGCTTGCGATTCGTGTCCCTATTGCGGATGGCAACCGGTCTTGGATGTGCCGGAGATGGTCGGCAAGAGATAGGGTGTCGGGTGCCTGATAAGTCGTCGACCGATGGCGATCGAGGAGAGAAGAAGAATGGAATGGGATCGCTGCTGTTTGCTCGGCCGTTGAGGAACGCATCGTCCTCCATGCCATGATGCATGTGTGTGTCGTCCTCACCCGGCCAGTGATTCCAAACTAAGTAAACCGTAAACGCATCCCTGTCTCTGTTGCCGTGTCACTTTCTGTATATGACATTAGGTAACCATTTGGTTAGTGCTCGCACCGATCGATCGACCGTCTCAGGGCAAAAATCACTGAGTGGTCCGCTATTTTTTTTTTCTTGCACGTTCAATGCACGCATTTCTGAGGATGCACGCGCGGGCCCTGGGCGGCTACGAGATGCCTCACGCAGGCCGCCGGGCGCGCGCGGACAAGTCGCGACGAGCAGCGCCGCGCATCACATCCATACCGTACCTGTCCGCGTCAACATGGGCACGAAAGCAGCAACCGATTACCATGCGATAGCAACCTTTCGCATTACTCGCGCGACTCTGGAAATCAAACCAGCTGTAATCTTGCTCTTCTTCGTTCGTGCCATGCGAAATCACACGAGAGCGCGTAGGAAGACCACCTGGTAAGGAGACGATCAAGCAGGGTAGTATACTGTATAGCGAGTCATCAAGCTGGAAAGAATCTTGACGATCAGCCAGCCTCTACTACCGGCAAAAAGAAAAGGCCTATATATGGATCGACTAAATCATCTGATAGCTGACCATCAAGCTGGAAAGCACAGCAAGATACTTGTACGCTAGTATAGTGTGTATAGTGATGAATGCCTATTAGTCTATTACTACACCCAAAACACGGCCATCTGCCTTTTATATCTACACTCATTTGAGCATTTCCATCTATATATAGTTTGCTCTCTCTTGTGCACACCCCTCTATTAGTCATCTCATTTCTCCTGCTGTTTTTGCCTATGCTACTCTTTTAGTCATAAAATGTATCTATATGAACAGAATGTGATGATACATTGTTTGATTAGGAATGGTAGGAACCGGAAGAAAGCCTCAAAGGTTTATGGCACAAGGTCGTCATAATCTCACAAAGTTCAATAACAACAAAAAGGTGTTGCCAAGTATTTTGGGCATCAGGAGAAAGCCTCAAAGCTTAAAGATGCTCAAGGGTACTACATCGTCATAACCCTGAACAAGTACAAGAGCAACAAAATAACGTCGCCGGTATTTTGTCAGAAATTTGAGAAGTGGGGGCAGATTTGTCCCAGTCAATTATGTCTCCCAATCATGGAACATGTTTTCTGGGACTGATTTCGCAATATGCTAGAACATTGAATAAATATAAACGTGAATTTGTGAGAAGGTGCTCTTTAACCACTTTGTGAGAAAGTTATTGGTTACATAGTTTCGTGTGCCTATAAAAGGAATGATAAATTCTTGACAAACCTAGCCAAACTATAATGAGTTATAAGATTCACTTCATAACAGTGTCTATGCGTACTATAATGATGCATCAGTAGATGCAGACTGTAAATGGCATGCACATTCGCACCCTGTATCAACATGGGCTGCTACCAGATGATCTAATGATCTAAAGAAAATTAATTTCACATGCGCGCAAATGATATCAGACGCTGGTGATAGAAGGCAATTACCTTTCAAGAACCTTTACGGCACTGCATTATACTACTTGAAGGGGAGAGAAGTATGAATCGTCTAATATAACTGTTGATGTCCGAGGGTATAAATTTTGTAATCAGTCTATGCATTGAGAACTTTACAGAATAATTCAGTTGCAAAATAATTGTGTGAATTAGAAACATTATGGTGCGTTCGTCCTCCTACCGAGAGCCAATCGATCGCTAGCTATTTTTTGCAAAAGATCATTCTTCTGCCTCTCCTGAGCTAGGAGACATGATTATGGAATAGAATGTGGTAACTGTTTAGTGTCTATTGATGCGTTCTACATGTTTCTCACCTAGGCCACCACAATTTTCAAGAATAATTAGTCAGAATTCATATGTTCATCAGTGTGAGAAAGCAAGGGCAAATTACATCTTATGCTGTGGCGACGGCTACAATGAGCGCTAGGGTTGCACTTTCATCTTGCTACTCCGTAGACCATTGGCATTGCCGCCGCATGAATCCTACCAAAAGGGAGTGAACGATAAATGATTAATTCTTGATCTCAATTGAAATAAAAAGATCAAGTCCTTGAACTGTTTGTGGTATCATCTAGATCCCCAAACTACTAAAATGCATGAGATTTCGTGAAAATTACTCTTAATTATTCTTGTCCCATCCGCTTCATCCCTTCAAACAAACAAAAACAAAGTTTTGTCTCCATATTCACTGAACTAAACAAGTATAAAACAGGTACGTCTGAGATATTTAAAAACGTCTACATAACTCTCTTATAATGGTTCTAGAAGTTGTTTTCGCCACCTTGTTGGCAATGTGGGCGACCATATGTCATTCATTGCGTAAATAAATATATATCAAAAAGTGCAAAATGAAGCTTAAACATTTAAATTTGCAATGAACTCATGCTATGCAATATGAAATCAACATTGTACCATAAGGTTGTTACATGTCGCACAATCCTCCCTCTTTGTTTGCTCTTTTATGTGTACACTCTTTATTAAATCTGCCACATATTTGCTTTCATATGGGTACTTTCCTGCAAATCTAGGGTCGGCCACTTATATACAGTCTAGTTTATAAAAGTTTATAGTTAGACTTGGTGCACCTCAACCTGCAGTCAGTTTCATATTACTTAATTACTACCCATGATTCGTTTGAGGTTCCCCTCTCCTCTCCTCTCCTCTCTCTCTCTATATGCAAACTCCCTCGCCCCTCTAGCCACAGTTTAATTTTATTTTACTGGCTCAACGTGCTGCTACTTTAGTCTCAATGCATATGACAGCAGTATGTTAATGTTAGAACAGAGTAAGATGATACCATTTTTGTGAGCATGGAGGGCGTTGGGAAAGAGCATCAAAGCGTGGTAAAATACAACACTACTCATTTGTAGGGTCAGTCCTGACGAGCGACGGGCCTCGGAGGATAACAAGTGTACCAAGAAATTCCATTGGTACTAGTCCAATGCAAAAAAAATTGACGATCGCCCAAGGCGCGATCTGGAAACAAGATGCCGAGGCCGCGAGTCGTGACGAGCAGTCGAGCATCCACCGTCTGGACTTCTCTAGCTATTGCCGTTACATGCCGATGCGGCGAAGCCAAATCAAACAAGAGGGACTTGGAGAGGAGATGATTGTGGCATCGGGCGTCATCCAACTCCGGTTGAACAACTATAAACTGAACTTCACCTAAGCAGAGGAGGCGAGGAATCGTCAAGGCTATTCGTTGGCGCCTTCGTCCTTTCTTTCTTTCTTTCTTTCTTTCTTTCAGTCGATTATTGTATATAACCCTCTACTCCTAATCGTGTTCCAGGTGTTAAACATAGACACCATTCACATCAACACCAGGAACTAAATCCGACAGTTGACAAGCTAATGAAGCAAAAAGCATTGCAACGTATTGTCTGTTCACCAGTATTGTCATGAAGACATGCCACATACTATTTACAATGAATAAATGCTACGCTTGTAATGCATCTGCGGCTACACGAACATGGAAACTATTGCTCACATCGTTATCATCTACCTCTCACACACTCGTTTGAGCCTTTTTCCCATCTATATATGCTCTGCTCCTCGCATTGTTTTAGTACCAAGTTGGTCTCATCGTCCACACCAAACTTGACGTCTCTGTTTTTAGCTGTCTCAAAGAAATGGTTGCTT
Source organism: Eragrostis curvula (assembly GCA_007726485.1). Lineage (NCBI taxonomy): Eukaryota > Viridiplantae > Streptophyta > Magnoliopsida > Poales > Poaceae > Eragrostis > Eragrostis curvula. The sequence continues at coordinate 38,299,679 of CM017439.1, forward strand.
TAAGTATGTTGGAACAGGCTGAGATGATGCTTTGTTGGCTTCAAAATGCAGGGCATCGGGAAAAACACTCAAAGCAAAAAGAACTACTGTATGCAAGTAGTCCTGATTCGAAACAGGGTACATTTCGGCTTAGGGAGTGTTCGTTTCCAGGGTCTAAATTTTAGAGGGGTCACATCAAAGAGAATTTTATTATTTAGAAGTATTAAATAAAGTTTAATTACAAAACTAACTGCAGAATCCCGGGTCTAATTCGCGAGACGAATCTAATGAGAGTAACTAAGCCATGATTAGATAATAGTTACTGTAGCATCACTGTAACAAAACATAGATTAATTAGACTCATTAGATTCGTTTCGAAATGAGCATTCATCTGTCAAAAATGTTTTGTCTTTAAATTTTATTTAATGTTTTTAAATGACAAAATTCTCTTTCATTTTAGAGGTCTAAAATTTAGAGGGGTGAAAACGAACACCCCTTTAATTGGTCAGATGACATGTCTGTAAAATCAATAGCAGCTAGACTGTTGATCATTCACAAGTACAAATCGAACTCAAAAAAGTTATTTTCACGTCATATACTTAGAATCGCTGTATGACTATAGTAGAGATTTTGGCGTCAACATAAAAGGAGTCATGAGAGATTAGTTTGTTTCTTGGTGATTTTAGGCATATCTTATGCTCACTCAAAAACCAATTTGATTTGTGAAATTTTCATGCATGTCGGTCTTTATCCGGTGCCTTCAAACTAATTAGCTACTTTCATTGCCTCTTAAACATCGATATTTCGGACGTTTGATGTCTCAGCCTCCAATATGCTCCTACATACTTTCATTGTAAGTTATTATCATAGCAAAGTTTGCTAGTTAGTTTAGCATGTGTCATGTGATGATGTGAAACAACTACCACTTCTAGGTAATAGTTGCTTCATTTGTGTCGGACCCCATTTCTGGAATCCACTGTGCTTACCGTACCAATCCTTGGATCAGTAGTTGATACGCACAAAACAAAGATAATACCAAGTCCATACTTCGATTATTATTACAATACCACAAATGTCTTGCAAAGACTTCAAATTACAATACCAAAGTGACCGGCAGGCCTGGTCACAATCTAACAAACATAAAGCGGAAAGCGCAGAGTTCAACTTCTACAGGCAACTTGGGCGACGAACGCAGACCCTACTCGTCGTCACCACCGTCTTCATACTCAACATCTTCTTCTGAATGATTAAAGCAAGGGTGAGTACATAAGGTACTCAGCAAATCCTAACACTAATCAAGGGACTGTAGATGCATATATGGCTGTATCAAGGGTTAGGCTATAGGGTTTATACTTTAGCGGAAAGCTCATTTTTAATGCAGGGTTCATTTCAAAGCATAAAATCTTTAAGAAAAGATTTGATTGTCATCATTAAGTGGGTTGGCCCTAGGGGAGATACTTCAATCCCGCCAGTTCCCAATTTTAGGCGAGCCTTCAGGCGTACGGCCGTACCGACTCTCATTTCCAAAAACACGGGCAACTACTACCCACTCACACTTCAAGGAGAAAATAAGACTAATCATTGTGAACTCAACCATAGCGCGTCTGTGACCGCGTCACGGCTATCCGGATAGATTTAACTCTGCAGAGGTTGTACACTTTACCCACAGACTACATCGCTCCTAGCAAGGGAGCGACATAGCGAAACCCACCTTCCCCGAGTGTCACCACAATCCCACCTACGAGCCATTACTGACCCAGGGACTTAAAATTTCTGACTATAAGTAGTCAAGGACCCAAAGGTCAAGTCGGACAACGACCAATGTCGTGCCTGCTCCTGGTTGCTCGCTGCACTACCGCCTCCGAGGTGGATCAAGTGATAGGCACCAGAAAGTTAGGGTTAAGTCCTGCCGCATACAGGGATCTGTTGGTTGTACGAAGTTCACTAGGTTAATTGTTACAAGAACCGGTCCTTAACCGGCAAAGGCGAGCATCTTCCACCTATCCCCACCTATGTGGGTTCACTAGCCATCAATCACCATCTCGCCCCCGCCTAAAATTCCCACTTCAAGCCAACACACTAGTTGATTAACACCATTCCCCCTTTTATTTAAAACACCAAACACTTATTTTCACACATTTCACAAAATATGTAATATGGTGAAGCAATAAATAAATATTGCGGTAAATTCCTAAGCATTTCTAGTGCCAAGGCAATAATCCAACATTATTATAGCATAATGAAGAAAAACATCCTAGGTTGAACAAGTAACAGACATCAATATCAAGGATTCCTATTCTAATAGGTTCTTAACTAACACAACATTTCAAATAATAAAATAAGCATGCATGATATAAGTATTTAAAACAGGCCATTCATAGGATGTGGTTGTAAAACATAGGATCAACATGATCAAGGAAAGTTAGGACTTGCCTTCAAACTCTTCCTCGTGCTCCTCCTCGAAATCCGGGTCCTCGTACTCCTCTTCGAATTCTTCGTTAGCTAGAGTACGTAAATTACCGGCGAGTAAGTAACTACCGTAATAGTAAAATAAATCCCAAATAAAGATCCAAATAACCACAAACGAAAGAAACGACGAACGGATTGGGCTGGACATGATATTTAGGAAAAATGAACCTATTAAATCGAAGCTAGAAGGAATATGTTATGAAAAGAAATAGACCAAAAGAGTTGCTATAGATTTCTATTTATTTTGGTACTACTATATTTTTCTATTGCTGGCAAAAGGTGGTAAATTATTCCAGATAATATGAGGTATTTTTGGGAATTTTTCTGGAATTTTTCTAAATAGGAAAAGCCTCGAAATAGGTTTCTGTGTGCAAAAGATGGGTGGATCTAGCAGAAAAGAGCTGTGACCAGAGGCTGACATGTGGGTCCGGGCTGCATAGTGCACCCGAGACTACTGTTCTGTGGACTGGGTGCACGGGCTGTGGGCCGACACTGTGTGTGTGAGTGTGGTCCATGTGGACCGAGTGTACAGGAGGAGAGAGAGTGATGCTGACTGGGTTTATGTGGTGGGACCCGCACGCTGACGTGGCTGGCCACGTCGGATGGACGCGCAACCGGGTCAGAGTGCGGCGGCGCTGGGTGAGGCGCGGCGGTGGCTCGCCGGAGAGCTCGCCGCCGGCTGCTAGGGTGGACGGGGGACGACGAGATGTCGCCGCGGAGGCTAAGCGCACGACGACGGAGCTAGGAGAAGTACATGGTGTCGACGGGGAGGCCTAGAGCGGCGGCGCGGGCTCACCGGAGTTGGCCGCGGCGACGGCGGGTGAGGGAAACGCGCGTAGGTGCGCGTTGATGCTTGTTTGTGTGGTTGGGGAGGTGCGCGTGAACGCGTGGAGTGTGTGCGCGTGCATCGCGACGCTAGCGCGACCGTGTGCGTGGCCGGCGACGAGGTCCCGCGGCGGCGCAAGGCGGCGCCCGGTGCTGACATGGCTACGGCCTAACTGAGCTAGCCAGAGGCTCGGGGAAGATTCACGAAGTGAAGAGCAACACATAAAGACAGAGGGAGGGAAGGAGACGCACCAGAGATGGAGAATGGCGCGGCGGCCGGAGTTGGGGAAGAAAAGGGGATCGACGGAAATTAGAGCAATGTGGGGCTTAATTTGCAGGTTGGTGGTGATGGGGAGCTGCGCAAGAGGGTGGAGGCCTATTTATAGGCGGAGGGAGGCGGTGCGCGCCAGAAATATCGCCGGCGGCGATATTTTTCCGGCGACGGTCCTATCCGCGCATTGAAGGCGAAGCTCGGCGTGAAGGCTACGAAATTGGTCAGCAATTGCGGCGCGGTATGGGCGACTGCGAGGCCGTACGCCTAGCTGGCCACAAGGGCGGTGAATCGGACGGAGGGAGAGAAGCTTGCCGGCGCTCGGACGGAGATTTTTCCGGCGGCATTGCGCTCGGCGGCTGCTCGTTGGCTCAAATTGCGGCGCGGCGAGGTCGGTTCCTTGGTCACGAAGGTGAGCGGCGCTTCTGGTCGTCGTTGACGAGCTCACCGTCGCGCTGTGAGAGCGGGTCTTCCGGCGGCGGGAGCTTTGGTTTAAATAGGTCGGCCCCGGTCCGTACAACGATGGGATGGCTGTCTGACCGAGGTGACGTCGCAGCGGCGTGGCAATAGCAGCTCGAGGACATGCGCTGGAAAGGAAGAGAGAGAGAGATGAGAGAGGGAAGCGGCGGAGCGGCGAGAGAGCTCGGCGCTCTCACGGGGAAGACGACAGGCAGCGCTGGGCCGGGCTGGGCCGCGCGGGCTGTGCTGGGCCAGGGAGGAAAAGGGAAGGAGAAGGCGGCCTGCTGCGGGAAAAGAAAAGGAAAAAGGAAAAAATGGGCCGGGCTGGCGGGGAAGAAAGGAAGTGGGCTGCGCCCGGGAAAAGAAATGTTTCAAACATTTCTCAGAATTTGGTTTGGACAAATTTGAATGAAATTCAAATTTGGGAAACGAAGTAAACACCCTGAAAATTTCCAAATGGCAAATAAAACAAAATCAAACACTTGAGCATGAACTTTTATTTTTAGAAATTCTTCATATTCTATTGTTCAATTATTTTAATGAATTTTATTTTTGTAAAAACATGGAATTACCTATAAATCTAAAAAGTTCAAATTTTGAGTGATTTTTACTGTATTTAAATTTTGGGCTGTTACAGGACCTACCCCACTTAAACGGAATCTCGTCCTCGAGATTCGGAAGCCTCTTCGAATAGATAGGGAAACTCTTTCTTTAAAACATCCTCGCGCTCCCACGTAGCTTCTGCTTTGGTGTGATTATTCCATTGTACTCGACAAAATCTTACAGCATTTCTCCTTGTTTGTTGAGTCACGACATCCAGAATCTTCACCGGTAGTTCTTGATAACGGAGATCTGGTTGGAGATCCATAGCTTCAAGTGGCACTTGTTCCTCTGGAACTCTCAGACACTTTTTCAGCTGTGAGACATGGAAAACATCGTGTACATCGGACATTGCCTCTGGAAGTTTGAGACGATATGCCACTGCACCCACTCTCTTGAGTACCTTGAAAGGTCCAACATAGCGCGGAGCTAGCTTACCATGAATTTGAAACCTTCGAGTACCTAGTATCGGGGATACTTTAAGGTATACATAGTCTCCCACTTCAAAGGCAAGTTCTCGTCGTCGAGTATCAGCATAACTTTTTTGTCTGCTTTGTGCAGCTTTGAGATTTTCACGAATGATGGCAACTTTTTCTTCTGCATCTCTGATGATAGCTGGTCCAAACAATGAACGTTCTCCAACTTCTGACCACATCAAAGGTGTTCTACATTTTCTGCCGTAAAGTGCTTCGAACGGTGCCATCTGCAAGCTTGCCTGATAGCTATTGTTGTAGGAGAACTCCGCAAAAGACAAACTTTTCTCCCGGTCTTTTCCATATGTCAAGACACAAGCTCTCAACATGTCTTCAAGGATTTGATTTACACGTTCTGTTTGCCCATCAGTCTGCGGGTGATAAGCTGAGCTAAAGTCGAGCTTTGTTTTTAACAGAGCATGTAAACTTTTCCAGAAACGGGAAGTAAACTGTGAGCCACAATCCGACACTATTCTGCTTGGAACTCCGTGTAACTTTAGTATGTGATTCACATATAACTGTGCATACTTTTCTCCACCGTAAACTTTCCTCACGGGGATGAAGCGGGCTACTTTTGTAAGTCTGTCCACTATTACCCATATCGAGTCATTTCCTCTCTTTGATCGGGGTAAACCCACGATAAAGTCCATTCCAATTTCATCAAACTTCCATACTGGGATGGGTAGAGGCTGTAGTAATCCGGCAGGTCTTTGGTGTTCTGCCTTGATTCGACTGCATATGTCACAACGAGCAACATACTCGGCTATGTCTCTTTTCATTCCAACCCACCAGTACTTCTGCTTTAAATCTTGATACATCTTGGTTGCTCCAGGGTGGATGGAATATGCAGAATTATGCGCTTCATTCATGATAAGTTGCCTCAAGTCATTGTCTTTGCTCTTTGGCACACAGATCCGATCCTCAAACCATAAGATACCACTAGGATCCATCTTGAAACCTGGGGCTTTGTTTTCACCAATCTTTTCTTTCAATTCTTGAATTTCCTCATCTTTTCCTTGAGCTCTCTTGATCTGAGTTTCTAAGGTTGGCTTAACACACAATGTGTTAACATATCCCTGATCGATCACTTGCAAGTTCAATCGGCTCATCTCATCAACCAAAGCTTGATTAGTTGTGACTGCCTTCATGTTGTTGCAATAAGCCTTGCGGCTTAATGCATCCACAACCACATTTGCTTTTACAGGGTGATATTGCAGCTCTAAGTCATAATCCTTTATCAACTCCAACCATCTTCTTTGCCTCAAATTAAGCTCTGTCTGAGTAAAGATATACTTTAAACTTTTGTGATCAGTGTAAAGGTGGCACTTATTTCCAATCAAGTAGTGTCGCCAGATCTTCAAGGCATGCACTACTGCAGCTAATTCCAAGTCATGAGTAGGGTAGTTCTTCTCATGAACCTTTAGCTGTCTCGAAGCGTATGCAACAACCTTTTCATTTTGCATCAACACACATCCAAGACCTTGTCGAGATGCATCACAATATACCACAAAATCCTTGTGTATGTCGGGTAGGGTGAGCACTGGGGCTGTGGTTAGCTTCTTCTTCAACTCTTGGAAGCTCTTCTCACATGCTGAAGTCCATTCAAATTTCTTGTCTTTCTTTGTTAGTTCTGTCATCGGCTTTGCTATCTTGGAGAACCCTTCAATGAATCTCCGATAGTATCCTGCTAAACCGAGGAAACTTCTGACTTCCGAGGCATTCCTTGGTTGCTTCCAATCCATAACTGCTTCCACTTTTGTTGGATCCACTGCTACTCCGTTCTCATTTATAATATGACCCAAGAATGCAACTTCCTGTAGCCAGAACTCACACTTACTGAACTTCGCATAAAGTTGATGCTCTCTAAGCCTTTCCAATACAATCCTCAGATGCTCCTCATGCTCTTCGGCACTTTTGGAGTAGATAAGTATGTTGTCAATAAAGACTACGACAAACCGATCTAACTCTTCCATGAAGATCTTATTCATCAAGTTCATGAAGTAGGCTGGAGCATTGGTTAATCCAAAAGGCATCACTGTGAACTCGTATTGTCCATACCGAGTTACAAATGCTGTTTTCAGAATATCACTGATTCTTATCTTCAACTGATAGTAACCTGACCTTAAGTCAATCTTGGAGAAGAACTTGGCCCCCTTGAGCTGGTCAAACAAATCATCGATCCTGGGCAGTGGATACTTATTCTCGATGGTTACCTCATTCAATGAACGGTAGTCTATACACATCCTGAGACTCCCATCCTTCTTCTTCACAAACAGTACAGGTGCTCCCCACGGTGATGAGCTAGGCCGGATAAAACCTTTTTCCTGTAACTCTCTTATTTGTTCTTTTAACTCGGCCAATTCATTTGCTGCCATCCGATAGGGTCTCTTTGCAATCGGAGTTGCTCCAGGGATTAAGTCAATGATGAATTCCACATCCCTGTCTGGTGGCATTCCCGTTAAATCCTCAGGAAAGACATCTGGGTATTCACAAACCATTGGTACTTCTCCTAAAGGCTTAGCTTCCATGTTGTAGATCATTGGTTCTGATGGCGTTAGATTAGGCTGGCATTCTACGGTGATACCCTTGTGATTTGTTGCAGTAACCTTACGGTCCGCACAAGATATGTTCCCTTTATGCTTGGCTAACCAATCCATTCCAAGGATAACATCTATTCCATTAGATCTAAGGACTACTAAGTCTGCAAAGAACTCTACCCCACTTAAAAGGATTTTGACCCGTGGACACTCAAGTTGACATTTGATCATAGCCCCGGGAGATTTGGTCATTAGGGGTATTTTAAGCAAAACAGTTGGTAGTCCATGCTCAGCAACAAACTTCGAGGAAACAAACGAATGCGAAGCTCCAGAATCAAAGAGAACTGTTGCAAGTACTGAATTGACAAGGAACTTACCAAGTACCACATTAGGTGTATCCTCAGCATCCTCAGCGTTGATATGGTTAACCCGACCTTGTCCAAAAGATTGAGTCCTCTTCTGTTGTCCAGAAGCCTGAGATCCACCACGTCCAACTCCTGACACTGTGGTCCTTGCTCCAGAGTTGTGTGATGCTGTAGGTGGCTGCCTATTGTTGTTGTTGTAGGGGCAATTAGCGATCATGTGGCCTGGGTCTCTGCAGTTGAAGCATGCTCTTCCCTTGACAGGTGCTTGGGTGACATTAGCGTTGCTCTTCTGCTGAGAGTTGGAAGATTGCCCACGGTACATCTGGTTGGATTGCTGCTGGCTGAAAGCAGGGGTGCGATACTGCATGGTCTGCTGGTTCCTCTGCTTTTGTTGGTATCCAAACTTAGGCCTCTGAAATCTTTCATGTTGCTTGTTCTTCTGGGCCTGGAACTTACGCTTCCTCTCATTATCGAGATAGGAGCGAGAATCCTCAAGCAGCAAAGCCTTATTCATCAAGGTGTTGAAGTCTGGGTAGATATGGGTTACCAGCTGGGTCCTCAAGTTGCCATTGAGACCTTTCCTGAAGCGATCCTGCTTCTTCTTATCAGTGTTTACCTCATCTGGAGCATAGCGAGCTAGCTTCATAAACTTCTTGATGTACTGGTTCACTGTCATTGGTCCTTGCTTCAGTGAGCGGAACTCATCAGCTTTCATTTCCATGATTCCCTCTGGAATGTGGTAGTCACGGAAAGCTTGCTGGAACTCATCCCAAGTGATGGTGTCAGGTTCAGCTGCTGCTTCACGGTAATTGTCCCACCATTCTGCAGCTGCACCAACAAGTTGATGCGTTGCTAACATCACCTTGTCATGATCATTGGCAGTAACTAGGTTGAGCTTCTTGTTGATGTTGTGAAGCCAGTCATCAGCTGCCAATGGGTCATCATCAGTGCTGTCAAAGGTTGGTGGCCTGAGTCTCATAAACTCGGTCATCCTGGATGGGGGTGGAGGTCCATGACCTTGCTGATTCATTCCTTGAGTGATTGATTGCAGGAGTTGAGTCTGATTTGCCATAACTTCTGCGAAAGTGATGAGTGGTGGCGGTGATGGCAGTCTCTGGTTTCTCCTTCTGTTGTTACCCGCAACATTGTCCTGATTCACCTCACCCTCATCCTCTTCTTCATTCTCATCATGGCGGCTTCCATCATGTTCCTCATGATTCTCCTGATCATTCCTCCTGTTATTCCTTCCAGGTGTCCGATTGCGACGGACGGTTCTCTTTCCTCTTGTAGGGGGTCTACCCCTTTGGGGGCGTTCGGGGCGTGGACCATCTCCACCGGCTTCCGCCTCACGCTCGCGACGAGCCGCTATGCGTACAGACTTCTTCTTTGGTGGCATCCTGTTTCCATAAGCGAGGATAAGCCATGAGTTGAAGTGAATACATGTCTTTTTGGTCTTCTTTTTATTATTATTATTATTATTATTATTATTATTATTATTATTTAGTTATTTATAGTTGCTCTTGAAACACACATGCACTCAACCAAAGAACCAAGAAAACTTGCAAATACACACAAGCACTCTAGATTACAAGCATAGATGATTTTTATTCATTACATAAGGTGTATTATACAAGACGAACTACAGACGTGCCATACAAACTACTAGGACATTACTACTACTTGGACACTACTAGGATAGCGGCTGCAAACTACTAGAACAAAGCTTCAAGACACTACCAACTACTAGACTACTCAGTCACTGATCCCACGATCTCTGCGCCACTCTGCATGGAGGTCAATCTCATCATCATTGATTATGAACGGGTTGTGGAAGGTGAACCCATTGTCAGGCTCTGTAGTACCTGCGGTACCTCCAGCTCTATGTGTAGCGTCCTCATCCATATGGTCATCCTCATATGGTGGCTCCTCTGGGTCTTCTTCTGGATCTTCCTCAGGATCCTCTCCCTCGGAGTCGTCCATACCCCCATCTTGGTTGTTAGAGCCGTCGGGGTTGTCGGAGCCATTTGGGTCATCATGGCCTCCGTCATCGTCATCGTCATCATCCTCAGATGTGTCCCTGTCATTACCTCTAGGTTTCTGACGAGAGGCTGCTGCTCGGGTGTCATTATCTAGAACAGGGGCTGTAGGGGGTAGCTGACGCTCACCGCTTGTAGAAGTGACAAAATTCCTCTTCCTTCCAACCTCCCTGGTACGCTCTCCTCGGCGTATTCCAGCTTGATGCAGTTCTTCTATCTCCTGGGCGTGACGCTTGGCATTCTCCGCCATTGTTTTCAGTGCTTGGTGTTGGTATTTCTTAACGTCACAGATAAATCCGCAAGCGCACGGAATACCGTTGTAGCACTTCACCCGTGAGTATTCAAGGGTATCGTTATTTATATTTTCCCAAAGGAACGGTGTGTGATTATCTTCTAGTCTAATTAGTCCAAGGACACGAAGAAGAGCGGTAGATTTGGGTAGAGAGGATTCCTATGGATGAGTTTCTTAGCAAAAGATAAATCCTGTCTCTAATTGCTTACTTCGAGCACCGGCTTAGGCTTTGGTCTGCCAAGCCACTCCGGCTAATGGCTCTACTATGTACCCGAACGTGGAGGGTTCCTTTGGATGGACAGGGCTGTCACTTGCTGCCACCTACCTCTACAAACCGTGGAGCACACAGCGGTCAAAGGCGACTTCCAGCCTAGACACCACGTCTATGCTATCGATCACTACTCTAGCCCCGGCCTGGTACCAATTTGGAAGACTAGAGCACTCCTTGCGGAGCGATGATCCCGTAAACAAGTAAAGAAAGAACTTAATCTAAACACTAAGTACACAATCCAATAGAAGATCAAGAATACTTACTTATGATGAAGATGAACGAACGATGAACGACGAACGAACGATGAACGAACGACGAACGATAAACGAACGACGAACGAACGATGAACGAACGACGAACAATGACTATTATAAAGAAGTATTCTCAAAGATACAAGATTGGGGCTAAGTCCTCACAAGGGAGGACTACCCTTCTCCTCTACCCTACTCTCTCCCTACTCTACTAGTATACAAGGGGCTCTAGGCCCTTGGGAGTGGAATGAGGCTCTCCTTCTTGTGTGTTTTGGAGGGAAGGGGGTACCCCTCTATTTATAGGCTTGAGTAGGTCGGTTTGGGGGCCTTGCACCGTCATAATGCATTTATTGCAGGCTGAACCGACCTTGGTACGTCGGTGGGAAGCTTCCATAAAAAGATGAGCAATAAATGCCTCAAGATTGGGTCGGCCGACCTGCCTTTTGGGGGTCGGCCGACCTGCCTTCTTCTCCTCTTGCTTCCCCTCTTATCTGGCATATTCTCTGGAGTATCCTATCCTTGATTCAGGTGGATTTCCTCTGATATGATTCTGATATGTATCCTTGATATGATTTGATATGATTTTGGCATTGATTGAGGATCCATATCTCTTTCCCCTTATTGAGGATCTCCAGGATATTATCTTGATTCATATCTTCTTGATATTTATCTTGATTTTGGGCTCTGGAAAGATATCTTTATTCTGGGGAAAAATCCGCTGAATGCGAAGTCCATGTTTTGTGCCTCTTTTTCCCCGTTTTCATATGAAATGCACCTGCACTCAAAATCTCACCAAGACTTGTGGAATTCGTTAGTTTTAAGCCCTACCACTATGTTTGGTGTTTACTTTGATTCCATTTGTGTAGGTATTTGACGGTCAAAAGTGGTACTTAAGGACCGTCAACAAGACCCCCACACTTGAGCCTTTGCTCGTCCTCGAGTGAAGGTGGAAGATTAAGATAAAGCATGACTTCCTATGGTATGATGCTAGCATACAAGTTATTCCAAGCCATAACTGCACCTGTGAACTTTGAAGTGGCTAACATGCTATCTTGGGCGGTTGAGGAATGGAACGGTCTTGATTCAAGTCATCAATACCCCTCTGTTGAGTAACTTGGGTTTTTGATAGAATTTTCAAAATAAAAACATAGCTTGTACTCCTCAAATGATAACTCTCAGATCGCTCAATGTGTTTGATTCCTCACCAAGGCAATGTATTTACCTTTTTTCATCCTACTTCTACAAAAGGCTTTTTGTGGAGCTTGGTAGGGATGAAAAGGGGCATACTTGTATCACTTATATTGCAAAGTCAAAGGGTGGATCCAAAGAAAAAGTGTGGATATGTGTGTGGTGAATGGAGTGAGATGGAATGAAATGGATACTCCTTGATGTGATGATGTCTCTCTCTTGATTGACTTTTATTTGAGAACATGGCTATCACTTCTTTTCTTTTCTCTTCTTCCTTTTTTTTTTCTTTCTCTCTCTTTTTTGTTTCAATCGTGCTCAACATGTTTGAGCATGTCTTTCTTTATTCATGCTCATGAAAATGAGCATTCTTTTTCTTTCTCTTTCTTTTTTTTTTCTTTCGATAGCCATGTCTGTTTTTGCAAGAATGTTTGGAGAGAGACATCAACAACAAGAGATGGAGTATTTATTTGGTGGGTGGATGGATGGAAATGGTGTTGCTAACTTCCAGTGTAGAAGGTTAGCATGTTTTATGATAATGGTGTATGTGCACGAAATCTTGATCAAGAAAGTATGACAAGCATCTCACAAGGGTCGCACAATTTGACCAAGCTCAAAGCAATAACAAGTAGCATTTGTAGAGGTTTTCAAAGTGATTCTTATTTGGCTCTGGTGGGAATATAAGATCATTGAGGAGTGCAAAGCTATGGATTTAAAATTTTGCAAGATAAATTCCCAAGCACTCTATGCAGAAGAAGCATGATTTATTTCATCCAACCATATCTCATTCGCCAACAACTTAGATAAGCATGGGTTCCTATGAGATTGGTGTTCACAAGCAACAGGTGTATGATGCGAGGAATAAAGAGTATGCAGGCCAACCAGATAGAAGTATGTTTGTTGAGAGGATAACACAAGATTTGTTTTATCATTGAGTTAAATTTTAGTGATTGACTCAAAAGATTATTTTAACTCATGAACTAGGGAGATAGAGTAGTAGGATAGGATGCGCAAACCATCGCCTTGGATGAAGTGGAGACCAAGAGGGATCATGGGATATTTGATTGAACCAAAGGTTCGACCGAACTTTGTTTTCTTGTGCCCGATGGCTCCACCATTGTATGTGTCGATCAGTGCGAGCTTGTGCATCGTGTTGGTGGGGAGATCTCGAATGTGTACGTGATGAAGAACTCGAGAGATCTCCCCCACACTTGTTCTTGTACCTGGCTTATTTATTCAAAACAAACAAAAAGAATGTGGAAGCAAAAAGGACTCTACCGGGGTTAAAGACCGGGGAGCCTAAATTTATTGAATTCAGCACAATAACTCAAGGCGCATGATATGTTTGAAAGGGAAATAAAAACGCCTAGTTTATTCGTGTACTTTTCATTATTTAATTTCTTTATTCGATTTTAAATTATTTTCAACTTTTTATTTTATCATGCAAGGAGAAAGCAAAAAGATACAAGTTGCGATACAACTTCTTAAAGCGGTGTGAGCAATGAACGAGGTGCACTCAACATGTTCTAACCACTTGAAAAGGTCTAACCATTTCTCCATCATGCATTGCATAGGAGAGATTTTGATATTGTAAACCATGGCATAAGGATACAATGCTCATCCTCATAGATAGGTCTAAGATTGCCTTGAGGAACACAAGTCATGGCAAGCCATTCATGCATCATGCACAAGGTAGGATGTGATATTTTGCCAAAGAGCATGCTTGTGAAGATCAGGAGTTGTAGAAACAAGTCTTGCAAGCAATGCTTATGAGAGCCTAGTAGTAGACTAAGATTGTTCCATGAAAGCATGTAATACTTATTCTGGAAGAACCAACATAAAACCATTGTCTACTACTAGCAGGGTGCATAAAACTGTATGGCAAGTAGGAGGGATCTTATCACACAAGCAAAGTCATCCCACCCTATGGCTTCTAATCATGGGCAAAGTTGGCATTCATACCTTCCTTGTGCAGCAATGCCGGGTCATGTGCTCATGGGTGAGCATAGACACGGTTTCATGAGTGTTGTAGGCTTGCTTCTCCTTCTCGCACACCAAGATGGGATTGGTGTCGAAGAGGAGTCTCGATGTGTCATTTTCATTGTGGTCTACCTCTCCATGTGATCCTTTTGAAGCTCTTCATGCCAACTTTCTCAAGTTAGGCATGAGCTCAATGGAGGGGTATGGATATGTGCCACATCGAGAGTGACTTGGGTTTGAGCTTGTCGCCTTCTTCAACACATTGATGAGCCGCTTGTCGGCTCTTTTCATGGCTGCACACAAGAGCAAGAACACAAGAGCAAACTCGAGAATGGGTTACGTTAGTTTAAGCAATGTGGACCATTTGTCGGTTGCTCTCGCAAAGCTCGTTTTTTTTTTCGCAACTAAAGAAAGCAAAATAAAATCAAAAAGAAGAAAAGGGAAAATCTTTTTCTTAAGTTTGAGATAAAACAAAATTGTCACTTTGAGAGTTTGAGAAGCTCTCAAATTATTACCCTTCTTTTTTTTTTTTTGAAAAACAATCGTCTCAATTGTTTTTTTTTTTAGAATGATTTCAAAGAAAAATAAAGAAGAGTTGGAAAAGATTCCAACATATAAGAAGTTTATTTTGGAAGACTCCAAATGCAAATGGAAAAACCAAAAGAAGGAAGAAAATCTTTTTCTTGAACTTGAGACAAAATATAATGAAAACTTGGAGAAATGCAAGAACAAGAATTTTGTTGTAAGGGTGCTTAAGTGAAAATGAAATGTCATTGAAAAGTTCGAGCACCCTTGCATCCAAATATAAACAAATGAAGTTCAACTTGGTCAACAGTCCCACAATGGCTATATGCTGAAAAGTCAAGGGAAGCTGTGCCAAAATTCCTTCAAAATTTTGTTCAAAGCATTTTCCAACAAAAGGTTGTCTCAAATTCATTTTATCAAACTTGTTCTCACAAAGGAGATTTTTTTTTTAATTTGAATGTGCAAATGCAAAGTGGTTTGAAAAATCCCAAACATGAGTTGGAAGGATTCAAACATGCAAGAATGCAAACAAATAATCAAACATGCAAGAATGAGTTGGAGAAGTAAACATGTATGCAATTG
>CM017439.1:38314878-38341675 GCA_007726485.1 Eragrostis curvula
AGTTTAAATCACAACAAGAAATAAGTTATGTTTCATATTATCCGCTCATTTTTCATTACTAATCAAAATTCGTGACGCTCAGTTGACGAAAAACCCATCGCCACCAATCGCGTGCAATTAAACTGGAGTAGTGACGCTTCAAGTGCTTTGCAGCTAGCTTCACTAGTTTGCCAACTGTCAAATTTAGTTTCCCGGTGCACGATTAGAGGGTTCCATCCAATATTCCACAGAAGAAGCAACCATCAAATAATGTTAACCATTTTTTCCTCTTCTTAAATTAAGTAGAGTTCAGTTTACAGTTCAGCCGGAGCTGGACCTCCCTCTGTCGTTCTTACCAAAATTTCTCTCGTTTCATTTGGCGTGTGGCATGGTTCGAATGAGACCACGACTGAATAGACAGCTACTCGACTGCTCATGGAAAATGCCTACAGCCGTAATTGTCAGTTCATGTTTTTGTTTCAAGTTTATTCTGTTTTCAATTCTTTTTTTTAAACATGCGGAGTACATATGCATTAAGAAGAAAAAGAAAGTTTGTTACTACTCTACTACTACTACGACTCTACTCTACGCTCTACTTTACTGCGTGGTCAGGGCTAAGCCCCCCCTAAGAGCAAAATCCAACCACGAAGTATATACAAACAAGTGATACATATAGTATGGCACCACAAACTCTCACTAACCAAAGCTAAAAAGAGAACAAGCTCCCAACCAAAGTAGAAAGGAAACTAAGAACAACAACTAGGCCTTTCTAGGGAGGAGCAGCTTCCGCAACCTAAGGTACTCTTTTGGAACACTTGGCTACTCTTTTACGCGACCTAAGCCACTAATCGACAAAAGGAAGTGTGCCGAGATAGACGAAGCTTCCGAAACTTGGATAAACCCGCCACGGCCCAATGGTTGGCTTCGTCGATGATTTCTTGAGCTAGAGTGACCGGTTGAAGGACATGGACATCGAAGACCCTCTTGTTGCTATCCTTCGAAACCACCACGCGACGAAGCTAACAAAGAGTGAGAACCTGGATGAAGAACCTTGGACAACCCTTTTGCGCGACCATAGCCTTCAGCTCAAAATCTTCATTGTTTGTGATAAGGCTCGCCCTAAACAGCCATGAAACTCAGTATTCCTTCAAAGGATATTCAACAGGTGAAAAACCCAAACCACGTTCCTTGTAAGTCATGGCTTCGGATGGGAAGAATCCTCAATGGAGACCCCTTGGTCACCCCCACCGCTCGTTACTCAGAACAGAATAGAGAGTCCACTAGATAATCCACCATAGCTTTCACGGCCCATGAGAAAAACCTATTAAGAACATTCCCAGGGCTTGCTTGATCAGAGCAACCAGTTGAAATGCTTGGAAATGGAGCCTTCAAGCCTCCACCGATCAAAAGAAGACGAGTCAGTGAAGCGACGAAGGTGCCTCTGACCGGATAACCTTGCGACCATGACCAAAGAAATGGGTCGTGCTAGCATCCGGCGACGACGGCTAGGGTTCCAACGCCACAACAACTAGCAATGGCATTGACCAGGAGAGAGAGGGGAGGCGCCAACACGAACAGAAGCCCGCTACAACAACGACTAAAGGAGAGGAAGAGAGAGGGGAAGGCGAACTCGGCGCTGGACACACGACCAAGCGACAACAACAACCACGACCAAGCGACCATAATCAAGCGACAACGACTACGAACACAAGTTCCGAAAGAAGGGAGAGGGAGGCGAGGAAGGGCCAGGGCAATTCTGGCGGTAGCGACCACGACCAAGTGACAACGACCACGACCAAGCAATAGCGACCACGACCACAACGACAGCGACCACGACCAAACGACCGTGACCAAGCGACAACGACCACGGCCACGACCAAGCGACAGCGACCAAGCGATCGCGACCATGTGACCAAGTGATAGCGACCCACGACCACGCAACCTCAACCAGGACCCTGTCACTCTGCACTGAGGAAGAAGACGTGGTCCTGCATCGGGAGCGTTATCGTCGGATTCGGGCCTCAAGCGACAGCAGATCCGAGCATGACCTACCTTGGTCTAGCATGTAGGCGTGTACTCACCACCAACTCGCTGGCGCCAAGGCCATCACCTGGCAAGCGGGCAGCCACCATCACGCGACCAAGCTAACAAAGAGTGGGAAACCTGGGAGAAGAACCTTAGACAACCTTCTACGCGACCAAAGCCTCCTTCTCAAAATATTCATTGTTTGTGATAAGGCTTGCCTAGCAGCCCATGAAACTCAGTATGCCCCCAAGATATTCAATAGGTGAAAACCTACACCACGTTCTTTGTAAGTCACGGTTTCGGGTGGGAATAATCCTCAACAGAGAATCCTTGATCACCCCCCCGCTCGTTACTCAGAACATAAGTAGGGGAGTCACCGTCTCCATAATGAGAGATTCCGTCACACAAGCTTCATGACCATGAGAAAGCCTACTAAGAACATTCCTGGGCTTGTATGATGAGAGCGTCCAGTTGAAATGCTTGAAAGTGAAGTCTTCCAAATCCTCGGCCGACCAAAAGAAGACGAGTCAGTGAAGCGACAGAGGTTCCTGTGACCGGATAGCCTTGTGACCACGACTAAAGAAATGAGTCAAGGCCTCCCTCGCCTGGATCCAGTGGTCCTTGCTCGGATCCGACCGCAATCGAGCCAAACACGCGGCAGAGAGGTGCTCAGAGCATCACGACCAGAGGGAGAAGAAGGGAGAGCGAAGGCAAGGAAAGGCATGGCGATTCCGACGATGGCGACCACGACGAAGCGACCCACGACCATGCATCCACGATCAAACGACCAAGCAACCATGACGAAGCGACCAAGCGACCACGACCATGCATCCACGACCAAATGACCAAGCGATCAAGCCAAGTGACCACGACCAAGCGGCAATTCTGGCGGCGGTGGCAACCATGACCAGGCGACGAGAACCGCAACAAAGTGTTCCACGTCCAGGTGATGACGACCACGACCACGTGTTGTGTGTCCAGACGACGAATTGTGCTGTTTTCAATTCTGTGAAGCCGAAGCTTTCACACACCAATCAAAACGTACCAAACGTGTCAGGTTCGCCTTGCTGTTTGTCGCTGTCAGGGTCTCAGGCATTGAAGTCAGACGATGGAGCCAAAGGCGGTGGCAGGGGGCATTTCGGAGGTGGGAGTTGGGCAACGTCGAAGTTGGTCGAAGTACTGTCGAGACAGGGCGGCAGTAGGGGATTCAGAAGCTTCTTTACATCGCACGCATGACCGGTGATGGACAAGGAATTAACTGCTCTGAATGGCATTGGAGATTTTCGTGACGGTAATACTGTAGACAACTGGGTAAATCCGAATTCTCAGGACTTTGTGCTTTATATAGTCATAGTGATCTGGATAATTTTGATACCGATGTGGACCAATATGATGCCTATTACTTCTTTGATGCACTCTCCATTTCTGAAGCACTTCGGTTGTATTCACCAGGATTTTACGCTCTCTCCTGGGGGCCCTGCATTCTCAAAACATTTATCACGTCATTCTGCTCTAACTTAATATTGCAGTCATGTACAAAATCTGAGGGCCAAGCAGTTGCGCATATATAGGGAGGGATATCTCCAAGACTCGGACGGATGTGGGGGGAGTAGTACGAGAGTAAAGATGCTGAGTACAGGGTTCGCACATGCATAAGGTTGATGTTAATGCTGTGGGTGTGAGGGAAGCAAAAGGATCCCATTTTTTGTGTATTTGATGTGCTAAAAGTACGATCGTAAACAACAAATGCATGTGGGATTTTCAAATAATATATAACGAGGTTCATGATTTGTAATAATTATTAACAAACTAATTTTGTAGTTCATATTGCACATTAGCAGTGTACAGTTGAACCAAGCATCTCTGCCCTCAAAATGGCACAGACTCATGCATATATTTACTCTACAAATGCATGATGATCTTACATGGTCATTGCCCTCAAAAGAAAAAAAGAAGATGATCTTACATGGTCATCGACATTCTCGATCGATCCACACTTGTACCTTTTCCACACCCTGGCTGTTTTCTGTTCTCAAGATTCTGCACGTAGAAAAGAAGAATGAGCCCTGCAGAACATCAAGGAATCCACAGACTGATGAATATCTGACAAGGTTAGTATCAATACATTTCTGTCCATTTGTTCTAGCTTCACTTTGACATTGCGCGCGATCTTCCCAACTTCATCGATGTCTTTCTCCATGCGCACTTGATTGCTGAAAGTTAAAGTATTTTACATGAACGTTTCAGTTAAATAATTCCACTCAGAAATGCAAATATACTAGCTGTTACCCCACGCGTTGCCGCGGGTGTTGCAATCAGGCACTACAATATAGTTACCCATCTATGAATATAAATGCCATTTCATAGAAGATCAAGGAAGAAACAAAGCTGCAGCATACATGTGAAAGATAAGGGCGGACCTTTTCTTGATCGACATGTGTTCTGTCTTGGTTCAGGAAAGTGCTATAAGCTGGCCCCAATGGCTAGCTGTTGATTTGCATTCAAAAGGTGACACGAAAGTAGTTTTATGTACATCGCTTACCAACTTGCCCTCAACTCAAGCAACTGCTACTACTCTCTAGCCTCACAAATATGGATTCTATATTTCTTGAATCTTAATCTCCACATGTGAATGTATATCTTGTACCATGCTTGCTGTACAAATTCTGAAAACAGTAAAAAGGAACATCAGTGAACTGTTGTTCGACTCAATCTGAATTATATACATATAGCTTTGCAATTAAAAAAATAATGATTTATTGCGCAAATGTATAACAACTCCACAGATCAGAAAATGCAAATGTCTAATAATTCAACTCCACAGATTAGATGCCTCCAGAAAAACTAAGGATCTTACTAGCTGGTACCCCGCGCGTTGCCGCGGGTGTTGCAATCAGGCACTACAATATAGTTACCTATTTATGAATATAAATGCCATTTCATACAAGATCAAGGAAGAAACAAAGCTGCAGCATACACCTTGTGAAAGATAAGGGTGGACCTTTTCTTGATCGACATGTGTTCTGTCTTGGTTACCTCTTCAACAGACAAGTTTGGAGTACAAAAACAGAGACTGCAAATAAATCTAGCATAAAGCAATTAAGAAAAGTGGTAGAGGCACCATGGTCCATGAATAAATTTCGTGTTTCCTCTGCTTATTAGGTGAAGTTTAACCTTTTTTGGACGGAGCTTCAGGATTCAGTTTACACATTACTGGTCCAGCCGAAGCAGGCCGCGGATCAGTAGCTTGATCGTCCCCTTCCCAGACTATTCGTATCAGGAATGAACTGTTAACAGCTAGATATAGAAAAGTGAAAAAGAAAACTTCCTGGTTAATTTCAGGAGGCGGGCTGTGGTGGTTATGTCTAAATATCTAGAGGCCAAGAAAAGGATAATCTTAGTTATGCCGCAAATAGGGACGAATGACAAACTTTAGTGTACTTGGGACTTTGATTTCATAACCTTGATAGACAAGTTTATCGAAAAATAGGACCTAAACTAAATCTTTCTTGGCTCATTAGGCTTGTGAGCAGCTCACGAGCTGGCTCGAGCTAGGTTGTTAACAAAACGAGCTAAATCTTTAGCTTGCTTGTTAAAATTTGCATTTTGCATCCGAGCCGAGCCGGGAGCAAGCTGAGCTAGTTTTCGAGCTACGAGTTTTTCGTCCAGCCTTAACCATGACAATATTATTGTACCCGTAATAGTCTAAAGCTGAAAGAGAATTTTAGAGTCACAACGTTTTGAACTACGTGAAATATTCCAAGGGCCTCACGTGTTTTCTTATTGTTGTGTCCTTCTCATACATGCCCGCATCGTCTTTTTTTCCCTGATGCCCGGCTCTTATTTTCACATGCGCTCTCTCTTGTGGGCCGTAGCCTTTCAGGTTTTTTTTAGGCCTTTCTTTCCTGCTCCATCATATTTTGCCTGGTGTCTTGGCATTTGTTCGTTGCTGTGTGGTTCGTCAACCCCTATCGTCTTGCTGCCTAGAGAGTATGACCAATGATGCAGCTGGCTTGCAGACGTGGATTCCATGGGCTGCCATGTGGTGCTACTGCTGAACTGCTGCACGCTGGCACACTGCTCCAACACCACCAAAAAGAAATTTTGCTAGGTGCACCTAAGTCCTGATAATTGTACACCATTAAATCAAAAGGAAATCTGCTAGGTATACTTCAGTAGTACTAATACTGATGTACAGAGGTTGTACTTATTTGGGCCAATTGCATAACTGGCCCTCTTTTGGAGGCTAATTGATCCTAATATTTGACGGATTTTGCACAAATGACCTTATTTTACGGAACAAAATTGTGACAAGCAATTTAGCTACTGTAAATTTTGACAGAAAATTGAATTCACACTTGAAAATTTAAATATTAATTTGACAAAAATTCAATTTTTTTACAAGAAATTGACAGCAATTCATCAGCAATTTGAGTATTTGGACAGTGTAGCACTGTTGGCACCGAAGCTACATGGCCCCACATGATAGAAAAATTGCTCCGCTGGTTGCTTCGAGCGAGAAGAAAATCCCCCTTCCTCTTGTTCTTCCCGTCCAGCAACTGCAATGGATTTCCCCAATTTTCTCTCCTCACAAATCAATTTCAATCTCACCAGATATTGATTCCCCACAACAAATCGATTAGATCTCACGGGAATCTGTGTGCTCTTGGCCATGAGTGTGAGGACTTTTGAAGCTTAGCGACGAGCAGGCACAACGCCATGGAAAGGAGGCTCCACCTGAGCACTAGCAGGCAGATCAAATCTTTGCCCCTCGTCCGTTCCTGCTTCGCAATCGCCCAGCACCGCGCCGCCCCTGCTCTGGGTCGCGTCCGCGCGCCGCGCCGACGTTGCGCGCGCCAGGTCACGCGCCCGCGCCGTGCCGTCGCGCGAGGGCCGCGCCGGGTTCACTCGCCCGCGCCTCGCCCGGGCCACGCAAGCGCCGCCTCCTCTCTTGCGAGGAGGAAGAAGCAACACAGGCAAGCAACGGGAACCACCCGAGAGAGAACAGGCAAAGGGAAGAGAGAAAGTGAGGGTATTTTGGTCCTTTCCCTTGCCATTTCATTATCCTCTTTTTTCTTTTCTTTTTTTTAATTCCCAAATCCTGCTACTCTTGACGGAGTGACGAAATAGGGCCAGACGGAGGCTTCGATTTCAGAAAACGGGGTCAAATACGCAAAACGCGAAAAACAGGGCCAGATATGCAATTGGCCTTCAAAAGAAGGTCAGTTATGCAACTTATTTCTATTGCTGATTTTATTGAGCCATTTTTCTCGATATATAAGTATAAAGTGACCTTTGTTACAATAGTGTGTATTTATAAAAGAGTTAATTTCAAAAACCCACCAAGACATTGGCTTTATAGTCACAAACCCACCAAGTCTAGAGTATGTTTCATAAACCAACCATAAGTTTGGGGTGTAGTAGCCACCATCTTTTGCCTTATACCGTATCTCATCATACCGGTCCCACATGTCAACCAAACAAACCCGAAATCGTATACCGTATTGATAGACATCACATGGAAAAACGGTATGGTATATGATGTTGGGTATGTGCAATTGACATACGGGACCGGAAGAGAATGATACGGTATGAATACAAAAATGATGGTTTTGTGAAACTACACCCTAAACTTATGATGTGTTTCTGAAATAGGCTCTGTACTTGATGGGTTTGTGATTATATAGCCAAAATTTTGGTAGGTTTGTGAAATTAACTCTTTATAAAATCCTAGTTTGTTCTATGATTAATACCTTTAAATGGGCGCAAGGTAGTGCGCCTACATGTACCTAGTACTCCCTCCGTTCAATTTTGATAAGTCACTTTAGCCTTGTCAAGTTTTTCAAATTATAAGGCGTTCTCACTTCCTGAGGCACTTTTCTCTCTTCCCCACACAACTCTATCTCTATCTCTCTCTTCCTTGTTTTCTATGCATTCACCTTTTTCACTTCTCTTTAATCTCCGTGCTCAGAGCCAAAACGCCTTATAAAGTTGAACGGAGAGAGTATGTTCAATTGCAGTGCTTTTCGGCTTCAGTAGCTTGTCCACTATCAGAATTTAGCCCCTGTTTCTGTACAATAATCGACTTAAAGAAAGAAAGAAACAAAGAAAGAAAGAAAGAAAGAAAGCAGGTACAAACAGATGTCGACGACTTGCTTCCTCTGCTTAGGTGAAGTTCAGTTTACAATTTTTAGTCGGAGCTGGACCATGCCCGATCGTGTCCTTTCTGATAGACTTGTATTCATTTGCAACTGGATATATAGGAGTACATATTTAGGGGTTTTTTGGTAGGGTTTTTCTAACGGTTTTTTCAGCGGCTTCACATGTTTTCCAACTAAAAGGGGTGCTTTCTCAGGTGCTTCTCCTTAAAAAAAGGAAGAAACCGTATCAAAAATAAGGTGAAGCATGAAACCACAAAATGATAGTCTCACCGGCTTCTTTTCTCTAAAGCGCCCTTATCTTTCTATATTTGTCCCTAAAAATATAGAGAAGCTGCAAAAAAAAATCATTTTGCTAAACGTTTTAGACACAGCCGCAGACACAGCGAGCACAGCTGTTTTTTAAAATAAGCCACAGCCACAGCCGAAACCAATACAACTACAGTCTTACAAAAAGGCCCTTAGATACCCTGCCATGTAATCAATAGCAACTGAAGGGGCACGCGACGCGTCTTCTGCTACGCGCGGGTGGCAAGGACCTGCGAAACAGCGGAAGGATTGGAGGAGGATAGCGGCCGTGGGAAGCGGAGATGCTGCTTCCTGAATATGCGCTCTTTTCCTTTCCTCTAATATTTTTTTTTTCTTTTTTCTATTCTCCAAATCAAGGGTCTAGATTTCCAAGCGGAGATGCATATGTTTTACGGCCAGGATGGAGGACATCGCCGGTGATGATTTTCAATCGAGGGTATCGTGCATCGTGCTGTTCGAAGGGTGACGCCGGCGATGATTCAATCGGGGGCACCGCTCTGGTCGAAGGATAGATGCCGAGGACGGCAGCCTAGTGCTGTGCCAGTGGTCCACCAATCGCAGGTCACAGGGCACACGCAGCCACCATGGCACCCTTGCCCAGGTGCTCGAGATGAACCGATACGTAAATTTTGGACGACTCGTTGAGCCAGTCGTGGTAGATCCCGATGGCCCAGTAGAAGCCACCGACAGAACACTCTGGAGACGACGACGACGGGAGGCTGCCATATGGTGCATGGGGTACGGCGGCGTGAAGGATACGAACGGGGGACAGGGGGCTCCGGGTCTTCCGACAATGCCGGCGTCAACAATACTTTTACGCACAGGCAGGAAACAAACTGGAGCACGCAGCAATCCTGAGGCTTGGAGGCTTTCTCCCGATGCCCTCCATTCCCAAAGCAAACAATGTATCATCTCCTTCTGTTCCAACATATATAACTCGGCCATCTATATTGAGAGAAAATAGTAGCGTGAGGGGTGTGTGTAGACAAAGTAGTAGTAGGAGCACTGAGATATATATGAAATGATGCAAATAGGGCAAAGAGAGAGCAGAGTTATATACTAGCAGATGGAGAATCGGTACTCCAAGTGGATATAAAAGGGACACTACCAAAGGGAAAGTGAAGGACCGAGAAGGCGACCAGAGGGGGGGTGAATGGGAGCCGATAAAAATTCTTCAATAGAACTTGGCCTATGTCCCAATTACAACCCAACGCACCTCTCTTTCAACCATCAAGACCACACACATCAATTGGAGATGATGTGCTAATCCTAGAAATGGTTAAGAAGTGATACAAGCAAATGCGGAAGCAAATTGCACAAAGCACGATCAAAAGAGAAAGTATCAACCTTCGAACCTTGTCGGATGTTCCGGACCTCTCTCGGATGTTCCGATGAGAAGTTTCTGTAACTTCACGGATGTTCCGACATGTCTCGGATGTTCCGGTGAGACATTCACGGATGTTCCGATAAGTCTCGGATGTTCCGACAAAAACAATCTGTAAATTCACGGAAGTTCCGTCAAGTGTCGGATGTTCCGATAGAAACTCTCTGTAAATTGTCGGAACTTCCGTCAAGTGTCGGAACTTGTGTCGGAACTTCCGCCAGCCACAGGACAGCTCGGGAAAACTCAAGAACGGATGCTCCAAAACTCAAAATCCAACCAAACGACCTCCAAACTTCACGAAATTTGAACCGTAGCTTCACCTTGAGATGGAGAACATCATCCAAAAGGATCCATACCAAGAACCCCACAAAATCACCACGAATTTTGAATTTCACCGGATGAACTAGGGTTTGGGAGAACTTCACCAATTCACGAAATCGAAGGTGCTCATGCCATGGATTTGGTCAAGGACCTATCAAGGATTGTTCTAGCATGTCATGGCACCAAGATCCCCAAGAAATACATCCCAAAACGCATCACACAAGGCGAATCGAAAATCACCCGAAAATAGCTCCGAACATACCAAAAATAACAAATTCGGGAATCAAGATGAGGGAAACACTTTGAGGACGAATTGATACTCTATATTGCTCAAAGATGTATGTGTCAAGCCACTCCCTAGCACCACAAACTAAGGATGACAAAAAGCTCAATCAAAGAGCCATCTCTTCTCTTCTCCCCTCTCCTTTCTCTCCTCTCCCAAGCCCTATCTCACACACAAGTGAGGGCAACACCAAAAGCCCCAAGTGGGCAGCCAACCTGCCCCTTCTCCTTATCCTCTTGGACATTTTCATAACCCGGAAATGCCCCTCACACTACAACACACATACCCTATCCATAAGGGCATTTCCGTCCAACTTTTTCTCCATCACCCGAGCGCCGTCGGGACCTTCACAACTTAGCTTCGCCTCGAAGCTACCTTCGCGATGGTGCCACATGCACCATCATCCGCCGCCGCCGGTTTTGAGGCCCAAACCGGGAAACCATCCGCCGTCGGTTTTGAGGCCCAAACCGAGAAACCGTCCACCCCCGGTTTTGAGGTCTAAACCGGGAAACCCTCCACCACCGGTTTTGAGGCCCAAACCGGGAAACCACCCACCACTGGTTTTGAGGCTAAACCGGGAAACCGTCCACCACCGGTTTTGAGGCCAAACCGGGAAACCATCTCGATGTCGACGCGTGTCACCTCGTCCCGCGAACCTCATCGCCGTCAAGTCTCCTCGGTCCCAGCCCGTCGGGACCCTTCACTTGCACCGGCCTCCCGTTCGCCTTGACCCTGGTCAACACGCCGTCTTCATCACCTCTACGGTTTTGAGGCCAAACCGTGAAACCATCCATGCTTCTTGTCCTCTCCACGTGTACGGTGTGGATCACCCTTGACCTCACCCGACCTCTCGATCGTCTGGCCCCAAGCCCCCGCTTGGTCCCGATCCTCCTGCCGTTGACCACCAAATTGACTCCATTGACCTACACATCATGAGACAAGAAAACACATTTCCTTCTCCTTCAACTTCGCCAACACCTTCACCAACTCTGGTTAGTAATAAAGCAACACTCAAAGTTGCCAAAACAAACAAGCTAAAGCGATCTGAAAATCCGCATTGCAACTCAACATCAAGTCAATTACTCATCACAAACATCAAGCCATGGCACATCTCAATATGGCTTCTCAATCTCCCCCTTGATGAGTATATTGACACAAAGCAAATCTCATGCAATCCTCATAAACCAACATTGCTATTATTATGTTCCATGATAAATAAACCAAAGTCAATTACTCATCACAAAGTCAAGCCATGGCACATTTCAACATGGCTTCTCAATCTCCCCTTTGATGAGTATCTTGACAAAAACCAAATCTTGTGCAATCCCTATAACCTTGCATACTAAAATTAAGCTCAACAAGGAAGTAACCAATGTCAATTACTCATCACAAAGCCAAGCCATGGCACATATCAACATGGCTTCTCAATCTCCCCCTTGATGAGTACATTGACAACACCAAATGCACAAGAATTTAGATTTGAAATGCGAATTCAATGAAGCCCAACTAAAATGACCGAAAACCAATAAAGAGTCAAAATTGGCCACTTAGCATAAATGAAAATCGCAAAAGCCAAGAGTTGGCAAGAAAGCGGCTCATGGTCCATAAACTAGAGTAATTGTTCATCATGACCATTTCATCGCAAAGAACACAAGAGACTCGAGAAAATCTCAAATACACATGAATACTCCCCCTCAAGTTATGAATGAATGCTCCCCCTCAACTAATGATTGTATCTCATGCAATGCATATGCTTCTCAATTTCTCACATTTGTGCATTACTACCCTTCAATCTCTCCCCCTTTGGCAATGAACTCATCAAGAATACAAGAGAGCCAAAAAAATGCAATGCATGAGGATGGAAACTTATGAAGCTTCAACAATTATACCAACGAGCATTTATCATTGCTAGTAATCAAGCACAAAGCCTTGAGGTGTAAAGCATGAGCTCACAATCGCACAAAGGCCGTAATAGAGAGCATGACACAAAGGCAAAGAGCTAGACAAGCTAAGCAAGAAGATTGAATTGATCAAGATAGATTCAAACTTGCTATATCAAGATAAAAGTTGCCACCACATGTATAATTACCGCTAGCCAAGGCAAAACAAGCATTAAGTGAATCCAAGAAAACTAGCTAGTCTCAATCTCAATTCAAGCAACAAGCATTTGAAAAGATGTGCTTTGACAAACGCTCACATATGCAACAAAGACTCAATTTGATCAAGTGAGTAAACAACAAAAGAGATAATGATTTAGGAACAAAAGCATTTACTCATGTTATGTTTATCCTCAAGTAATCTCTTATCCATGCGGAGGGTCGCACGACTGGATACAGCAAACATCCCGAGGCATCAAGGCACCGTATTGGATTTTATCCTCAAGTAACCTATTATCCATACAGAGGGTCGCACGACTGGTTACGGCAAACACCCTGAGGCATCAAGGCACCATATTGGATTTAGCATTATGAACAAAAGATCAAATTGATTTTATCAAATTAAGCACAAGAGCAAAAGAGTATGCCTTTTGGCAAAAGGAACATGGTTCCCTCAAAGTCCCATCATGAGCTAAACATTTGCAAAAGCATTCCATCCCCAAACACAAGTTGCGAGAGCCAAGACATTTTCTATGCTAGCCTTAACACAAGTCTTGACAAGGATATAAGCAATTATACACATGGTGACCAAGATGATGGCATGCATAGATCATAAGATTCACAAATAGCCAATTTTCATCTTTGAGTTTTTCATGCTTGCTCGAAATGAAACTATGCCAAGCCATCTAGAAAAGCCTAAGTTTGTAGAGTTTGCTACTCACAATCACACAACATGGCTAAAACTCAACCATAGCAACAAGAAATACAAGATGGCATAAGAGATGAAGCTCATCATCTACAAAGCATATATTCCATGATGAGATGCAATGATGAAAGGAAAGATACAAGCCATCTCAACTTCCAAAGCAAAAGGCAAGATCCAACTCTCAATGAAAATCATAACTCCCCCTCAACAAAACAACTCTAGAACCAATTGAAAAGAGGACATGGAGACATTAGTTAAGGATATCAATACACAATCAAAGAAGGGGTATACAAATATAGTAATAAGGAGCACACATCACATGAGGGCAGGCACAAGAGAACCATTTGCAAAGCATGAGAAGATCGATACACCATGGATCATGCAACATACATGAAAAAGTGGCAAAAGCTACATGAATGATTACAAAGCTAGCATGGTAGATAAAAGACAATATAGAAACATGCTACTCAATGGTGTACATGGATAGATGCAATTTCGGACAAGAGAGGATTGCAAGCATGAAAGCATGGATCAAAAAGCTAAGAGCATCTACAAAGCTAGCATGCACGGTTGGATATAACAAGAATAGTCACAAGCTAACCAAATAGTGTACACAAATAAAAGCAATCGACGGGCAAGAGAGAAATAAAAGCATGTTACAAGATATACACAAATAATACATGCCGAGAGATCAAGTGAGCATATGAACAAGCACCTCACACCACAAGTAAATGTACATGAATGTAGAAGGTATGAGTGTACACAAAATAGGTGAAGACGCCACAATGAAGCGCATGCCTCTTGGAGGCCATTTACAAGGTATGGAGAACCATCCATGTCTCAATCACGTCATGCAAAAGATCGAGATCAATCAAGCTCATGTCCTCCAACCCGCGTCTCCAACCTACACATGAGAAGAGAGAGATGTCCGAGTCTTGGATCCCGAAGGGTTAGTAAGCAAATACTTGGGAATCCAACACTTAGACATACGAACAATAGATGTACTCAATTTATCATGAGGGTTAGCATGATGTAAATTTTGGTGCAAAAGAGAAGACTTTGAAACACCCTAGAAGTATGGCGTGAAATAGCAACTCGAGAGGAAGAACGAGTGCAACCACTAGCAAAACGACGAGAACCTCTAAAGGGAACAACATGAGAAGAACCATTGAAAGCATCAAGAGAACCATGTCGTGGACCACTACAAGAAGCATTAAAAGCATGTCCACGTGCATGTTCTAACCCACAAGAAAAGGAGTCAAAGAATACATCAATAAAGCGATGCCTTGTGCTAGGCTCACGAGTGTTCATGCCATGAGAAAAGCTATGAATACTCGTAGAGCTTGAAGCACAAGTTCGGCGCATACGTTTAGCACGCCTAAAGCAAAAGTCAATTTGATGCCCATCCTTGTCACAATAAGAGCAATGGTACAATTGCCTATTTGGAGAGACGGTCCACTCTCGCTCAAGTGAGAAGTCCTTTGAGACTTGCATGAAGATTTAGAAGCATCACTTGACTTGGAGACAACATTCGGTCCACACATGCCATGGAAAGGACTATGTGTGTTCCTAAAAGCTTTTGCACGAATGCGACGCTCGTGTTTGACACGGCGAAAGCAAAACTCAACAACGTGCCCATCTTTCTTGCAAAAGGTGCAATGGTACTTTTCTTTTGAGATTGATGTACCATTTGAGCAAGAAGCACCTTTGTCATTTGAAATCCCTTGGGCAACACCGCAAGAGCCAACAACATGAGTATTAGCCAAAGAAGAATCATCCAAAGCAATAGCACAAGTGCCAACACCCAAAGACTCATGCTCAACATGAGAAGAACTCAACTCCGAAGACAAAGAAGAAGTTTTGGGAACACCAAAATCGGAGTGAGAAGAATTGCGTGAATCGAGAAGCTTAGCATCTAAACTCTTGCATAGTTGAAGCAAAACCTCATTTTGAGATTTGAGGCGCTCACAAGTACCACATGGAGCATCTCTTAAGATTTGCATCTCCTTCTCAATGCACTCGGCATATGTGGTACACAAGAGATCATTCTCCTTCTCAAGGCTAGCACTCATATCATTGTGCTCAACCAACTTAGCGCTCATATCATCGCGCACTAGCTTCAAAGCCTCAACTTCATTTTTCAAATCATGACATGATGTGCAAGAATTAGAAGAAAAATCACTCATATGCATATCATGCAAAGCATCATGATTAGCACAAGAATTAAGGCAAGCATCATCATTCAAAGTAGAGGAACAAGTGCTAGAAGGCATAGAAGTAATTCGAGCAATTTTAGCCTTAGCAATTTCAAGTTTCTCTAAGTTAGTGGAGTGATCTAGCTTCAACTTTTCATTTTCAGCAAGCATGCCAATACATGAATTGCAACCTTTTCTAGCCAAGGACATAAGATTGCCTATTTCAACTTTAGCACAATCAAGATCTTTGCGCAAAGCAACACATGAATCACATGGCATAGAAGCATTTGATTTTAACGAATCTATTTCAGCAAGCATGCTTGAGCAAGAAGTGCAAGAACTAGAATTTTTTGACTCCGGCATTTCAGCATACATAGCACATGAAGCACATTGCAAAATGGCATTTTCTTTCAACTGAATGATAGAGGATTTCAATTTATCATTTTTCTTGTGCAAAGCATCACAAGAAGCACATGGCCTACAAGCATTTGATTTTAACAAGTCAATCTCATCATGCAAAGACTTACAAGACATGCAAGGCAAAGAAGCATTCTCATTCAACATGTCAATAACATATCTAGCATTTCCCAATTGTTTTTCACATGAAGAACAATCATGCTTCAACTTCTCATTTTCAGATTTCAAGCAAGCCATGGAAGCATTCAACTCATCATTCTTTTTTAGCAAGGCAACACAATCATCACAAGGTAAAGAAGTATTAGACTTGCAAGAAGGCAAGGCATTCACATTATCAAGTCTAGACAACAAGCTCTTATCACTAAGCATAGAAATTCTCAAATTCTTTTTGAGTTCGACAATTTTAGCATCACAAGCATGAACCGTAGTGAATAAAGCCACAATGCCCATGACGGGATTACCTTGGCTCATCTTGAAAAGCTCGGAGACAAGATCCTCATGTGTCATCTCATTGCCACTTAAAAGCTTGAAAAGCTCGACCACATTAAGTTCCTCCTTTGTGAGATACACCTCTTCCTTCTCCTCAAGATCATCCGTGCAAGCATCCAAAACTTGACTCATCTTGGTGTCATCCTCAATAGCAATTCCACACATCTCAACATCTGAGGACAAAAACACACGAGAACATGCACTTGGCGCCATGACAAAGCACTGGTTAGTGTTAGCAAATAGCCGAAGCACAAACAAACAAGTGCAAAACGTCGCCTATTGATCAGAAGCCCGGTAAAAGCCAATAAGTGATCAAACCGGCTCTGAAAGCAATTGAAGGACCGAAAAGGCGACCAGAGGGGGGGGGGGGGTGAATGGGAGCCGATAAAAATTCTTCAATAGAACTTGGCCTATGTCCCAATTACAACCCAACGCACCTCTCTTTCAACCATCAAGACCACACACATCAATTGGAGATGATGTGCTAATCCTAGAAATGGTTAAGAAGTGATACAAGCAAATGCGGAAGCAAATTGCACAAAGCACGATCAAAAGAGAAAGTATCAACCTTCGAACCTTGTCGGATGTTCCGGACCTCTCTCGGATGTTCCGATAAGAAGTTTCTGTAACTTCACGGATGTTCCGACATGTCTCGGATGTTCCGATGAGACATTCACGGATGTTCCGATAAGTCTCGGATGTTCCGACAAAAACAATCTGTAAATTCACGGAAGTTCCGTCAAGTGTCGGATGTTCCGATAGAAACTCTCTGTAAATTGTCGGAACTTCCGTCAAGTGTCGGAACTTGTGTCGGAACTTCCGCCAGCCACAGGACAGCTCGGGAAAACTCAAGAACGGATGCTCCAAAACTCAAAATCCAACCAAACGACCTCCAAACTTCACGAAATTTGAACCGTAGCTTCACCTTGAGATGGAGAACATCATCCAAAAGGATCCATACCAAGAACCCCACAAAATCACCACGAATTTTGAATTTCACCGGATGAACTAGGGTTTGGGAGAACTTCACCAATTCACGAAATCGAAGGTGCTCATGCCATGGATTTGGTCAAGGACCTATCAAGGATTGTTCTAGCATGTCATGGCACCAAGATCCCCCAAGAAATACATCCCAAAACGCATCACACAAGGCGAATCGAAAATCACCCGAAAATAGCTCCGAACATACCAAAAATAACAAATTCGGGAATCAAGATGAGGAAAACACTTTGAGGACGAATTGATACTCTATATTGCTCAAAGATGTATGTGTCAAGCCACTCCCTAGCACCACAAACTAAGGATGACAAAAAGCTCAATCAAAGAGCCATCTCTTCTCTTCTCCCCTCTCCTTTCTCTCCTCTCCCAAGCCCTATCTCACACACAAATGAGGGCAACACCAAAAGCCCCAAGTGGGCAGCCAACCTGCCCCTTCTCCTTATCCTCTTGGACATTTTCACAACCCGGAAATGCCCCTCACACTACAACACACATACCCTATCCATAAGGGCATTTCTGTCCAACTTTTTCTCCATCACCCGAACGCCGTCGGGACCTTCACAACTTAGCTTCGCCTCGAAGCTACCTTCGCGATGGTGCCACATGCACCATCATCCGCCGCCGCCGGTTTTGAGGCCCAAACCGGGAAACCATCCGCCGTCGGTTTTGAGGCCCAAACCGAGAAACCGTCCACCCCCGGTTTTGAGGTCTAAATCGGGAAACCCTCCACCACCGGTTTTGAGGCCCAAACCGGGAAACCATCCACCACCGGTTTTGAGGCTAAACCGGGAAACCGTCCACCACCGGTTTTGAGGCCAAACCGGGAAACCATCTCGATGTCGACGCGTGTCACCTCGTCCCGCGAACCTCATCGCCGTCAAGTCTCCTCGGTCCCAGCCCGTCGGGACCCTTCACTTGCACCGGCCTCCCGTTCGCCTTGACCCTGGTCAACACGCCGTCTTCATCACCTCTACGGTTTTGAGGCCAAACCGTGAAACCATCCATGCTTCTTGTCCTCTCCACGTGTACGGTGTGGATCACCTTTGACCTCACCCGGCCTCTCGATCGTCTGGCCCCAAGCCCCCGCTTGGTCCCGATCCTCCTGCCGTTGACCACCAAGTTGACTCCATTGATCTACACATCATGAGACAAGAAAACACATTTCCTTCTCCTCCAACTTCGCCAACACCTTCACCAACTCTGGTTAGTAATAAAGCAACACTCAAAGTTGCCAAAACAAACAAGCTAAAGCGATCTGAAAATCCGCATTGCAACTCAACACCAAGTCAATTACTCATCACAAACATCAAGCCATGGCACATCTCAATATGGCTTCTCAATCTCCCCCTTGATGAGTATATTGACACAAAGCAAATCTCATGCAATCCTCATAAACCAACATTGCTATTATTATGTTCCATGATAAATAAACCAAAGTCAATTACTCATCACAAAGTCAAGCCATGGCACATTTCAACATGGCTTCTCAATCTCCCCTTTGATGAGTATCTTGACAAAAACCAAATCTTGTGCAATCCTTATAACCTTGCATACTAAAATTAAGCTCAACAAGGAAGTAACCAATGTCAATTACTCATCACAAAGCCAAGCCATGGCACATATCAATATGGCTTCTCAGAAAGTGTTACCGGCCCTAAGGGTGTTAGCAATCACGGTAACACTCTCAAAAGTACATCAAAAATTCCAACAAAAATATGGATAAATAGACTTGTACAAATGAGATACAAAAAGATAAATGAGACTGTGATAGTACGGGTTGTAACTGTTACTCTCAGACCCACAATCCATTACTATTTACATGCTGATTTCTCTTTTTTTATATCTCTTTGTACGAGCTTCAGTTGCATCTCAAATTTTGCATGATAATAGATCTTTGTATGCACTATCCATAAATATTTTTGCTGGAATGTTAAATGCGTATTTTGAAAAGTTATAAAGATTGGTAACACGGTAACACACGAACCCGTACAATGGAGCTGTCTATGAGACCGCCTCATACATGCCACGTAATCTTCAGACTGCTTATCAGACAACAGATACAATGGGTGATTGTTTTAGTTGTCTAGTAGAAATAGCATCTTCCCTTAATTTATGGATGAGAAAAGAAATGTTTTTGAGTTGCATGGCAACTACAAGTCGTACAATGGTGTGTAAGTCGTCTCATACTCCTAAATTTTAGCGCTTGAGGTGGTTGCCTCGCGAAACAACCGTCTCTTTCTTTTTCTTCCCTCTCTCTGTTTCACCTCATCAAAAATCCTACGTGGCGTTGCATGAGACGGCCTATGAGACTGCCTACGTGTAGCATTGTACTTGCCCTAACACCTGAGACTGACAAATGTTATTACGTAGATAAAGTGGCAACTACAAATAGTATACGTCATATGTCCTCATGACTATAGTAGCATGCATGTCATCAATCATCAGAAGTCACGGACAGGTACGGTGGATGTGGATGTGATGCGCACCGTCTCCGTTCAGGGAGCCAAGGGACCGGCGGCATGGATGAGGCATCTCGTCGCCGCCCGGGGCAAGCACATACAAGAAAATTTCGGTTGCCGATTGATTTAATTTTTACCCTGATACACAGTGGATAAGTGCGAGCTCTAACCACCAGGTGATGGTGTGAGGTCAAAGAGACGAAGATGGTTTCCACGATGCCTCGATCCTCCCTCAGCGGCCGTGCAAGGAACGGCGATTCAATTCCATTCTTCTCTCTTCGATCGCCTTCAATCGATCGACGACTTATCCAAGCGAGTGGTGGTGACGATCTGCGAATATGAAATCTGCGCTAACGATCATCTAAATAAGTCACTACCAGGATGCCCTTTTTTGCCGAGTGCCTGCGGCACTCGGCAAAGGTCAAAACACACTCGGCAAAAGATTTGCCGAGTGTAGCACTTGGGAAAGCGCACTCGGCGAGTCTATTCATGGCGAAGACCCCTTTTGCCGAGTGTCTTTTCTCGGGCACTCGGCAAAGGTTTTGCCGAGTGTCAAGAAGGACACTCGGCAATCAAAATTTCACGGACGGCGACCTGACGGTGGTAAGTTTCGCCGAGTGTCACAATAGGCACTCGGAGTAGCTTTGCCGAGTGTATTAACAAATACACTCGGCAAAAGTGCCCACTTTTGCCGAGTGTATTAGTAAATACACTCGGCAAAGATCTTTTTCCAGAACATGTTTTATTTGTTTTTTTCGCATATCCAATCGAAAAACACACAGGCATTATATATTGAAAAAAAGTACCATGGTAAATCACGTAGCAAAATATCGTAAATCACTATACACGAATGTCGTAAATTACGATACGAAAGTGGCCACAGAATAAGTTATTCTATAGCCGGCTACAAAATAATAGGCCTATATATATATATATATATATATATATATATATATATATATATATATATATATATATATATATATATATATATATATATATATATATATATATATATATATATACCCTATATAGCTCCCTGGGTGTGAAATATTATTTCACACCCCAGCCACATTCCATACAAACCGACCCAGCTATGGTCCGGTCCAATCAACCCACACATGCAGGCTTCAGCCTTCAAGCACGCATTATTTCTTTCACTAATTAATAGCTCTTAATAATACGCATTAATTGACAGCCATAAATCAGGTGACATTTGCCGTCCTTTTTATTGATACTGGATGCCCTGTAGCTTCCATTTTCTCTCCTTCCTTCCTCCGTCTAGTACAGGAACATGCAGCTTCGGACGCACCGGCGGCAAGCCGGATGCTCGCCAGCGACGCAGCACTGGCCGTCGTCCTTGATCTCAGCATGCTTCATAGGCGCTGTTGTTAAAATCCTTTGAATCAGGGAACTAGGATCAAGATCTGCGTACGTACGTAGTCCTTGCGGCAGATTCCGGTTCTACCCGTCGACATGCCCATTCTGTCAATAGTTTTCTGATGCTTTTTGGTTTTTGTGTACAGCAGCATGGAGGAGTATGAGGTAGACAACTGATGTATTGGAACGAGTACTCGGAGATCAAATTGATTCGGCGGCACGTCCATGGATCTCCACTCGCTGCCCATTGCCTCCGTCCATGCAAGCATGTCGGATCCATGCATTTTTTTGGATTCTTCTGGGGAGCGTGATCCATTGCGCAAAGGTCAGCTGCCTAAACACGTTTCTTGTTTTGGTTCTTTTGAGATTAAAATACTGAAAATTTAAAAATAAATGGTGTAGGGAACTGAGCTTTCTTTCATCGGTGATTAAAATGAACCAATTCTGCCCTTTGCTTCTTCTAATCTTCCATTCATCTATATTATATCTTTGTGGCTGATCGATTGATTCTCGTTCTATGTTTTCGCTGATGTCTTCAAATCGCAGTGGAGGAAATTTAATCCAGTTCTGAGTCAAGCAGTTGTCACGGAACAAGGATGCAAGCTGCTTGCTCGGCATCCATGGTGGTGGAGGACTTGGAGGCCATAACAGCACAGATGGCGACCTGGTATTATGCAACTACCATGGGGCTGTACAAGAAGGAAAATAGCAAACTGCAAATACACGAGGGCGCAGTTGCGATGTACTTAATTTCTGTTAATGCAGTCATGTATTTAGTTGTAAAATGGTGAATGAATTAAAAAAATACTCAAATTGCTAGTTTCTTGTATTTTCTATTATGAATCAAGGATTTTACTATTGCAAACTTTGAAATATAAAACACCATCCCTGAAGTTGCAAAATGTACTTGAATTTTAATTTTATTTCTTTTTAATACCTTTTCAAATCATAATAACAGAAGCTGCGACTATTATGTTCTCATGCAGGAAGAAATATACCTTGCACTCATTAAACAATTGTACAAAAAAAATCAAAAATGATATTTATAATCGTGCTTGTTGGATTTTACACTCACATATTTGATAAGAATTTTCTGGCAAAGCTAAAATTGGATTATCCTATCATAATAAATCTTAATATCTCCTGCAACAATAACTAGTTCATAGATAAACTAACACAGTACATGGCGTTCATGAAATCGCAAAATTTGTCCTTGATCATAATAACTTGTCCCCTGTAGTGTAAACTCTAGCCGGTAGTTGCCGTGTGGGTAAGATTTTTACGATCGTATCGGGTAAGATTTTATAGTCACATGGGAGGTTTTTGCTGCTACAAACATGCTAAAATAAAATTGCAAAATCCATGTATTAGAATAATAAAACATGCTGAAATAGGAAATACATACTTTGTATAAGTTCATCTTGATGTCATATGTAGGAGAAGTAAAAAAAACAAAAATATTATATTTTTTTTTATGACTGTGTGGTTAAGCTTTAATGATCGCGTGGAATGTTGTTTTTGCTTACTTTGATATAGGTTTGTGCTAGCGCAACGGAAACCACAAAATCCCTATATTACAATAATAAATCCATATGCGGAAATAGAAAATACTTTAGATGTATAGTTTCAAGATAGGCTACGGCTTGATCGTTGAATTGTATGACTAGAACTCCAGCTAGATCATTGAATGGTATGACTAGAATTCAACTTCCAGATGGCACAACCATGAATCTAAGGAAATTGTTGAATGGACGGATGATGCAGCAACACATAATATAAAAAAGTTATGTTGTGCCCATAAATTCACATTTGTGTATTCATTTAATATTCCATCGAATGAAAACCAAGAGTGTAGGGTTTCATATAGTTGTGATGTTGTGACTGCTATTTTTAAGGCCACACACTCATTTTTTGGTCCAAGGACACATAAACTATTTGTATAGGTGTAAAGTCCATTTTATGCTCTAGCTACTGGTTTATGTGCTACGAACCTCTTAATATTTGAGCAGTTACAAATCCAACATGTTATGCACTCTCATTGGTTATGTCAAAGCACCTTCATACCATGCTATTTCTAGCCCTATCAAAACGATTAGTTGGCCTAAAATAGTTGTTAAAAAAATTGAGGTGCCTGGCTATCAGGTGGTCAAAATATGGTTGTCTCGGTCATTTCTTAACCATAGATACATATTCAACCAACAAAAAAATTGATTGTTTTTACACTCACGCGCTTGTATGTCACTTCTAACAATGAAATATTTTACAACTGTGGGTTTTTTTCTACGATTAAAGGTTGTGACCGTAGAACACATAATATTTATGATTACATGAAAGTGCTTTTATGATCTAAATGTGACCGAGATGACCCCAAAATCCAAGGCAAGTCAAGAACAACAAAATAGGTTATTGGTGCATGGAATCAAAGGTTTCAAGGTTAACCTACTGCCACGATAGAAGTATTCCTACCGTTCATTTTGTGTGGATGGATATGAAATACTTGGATTTTATTATTTTCCAGTGTTTTTGTGCTCTAGGGTGCCACCATTTGTAAAAATTGTGTTTGTTACTGAGATTGCACAATGTAAATACGATTTTTGTTTTGCCTGTGAGGGCCGGTTTTTATACTCACAAAAGATTCTTTGCAAATGAGGTAACTTGAGTGAACATGCCTTATTTGTCATAGAGCATTATTTGTCATTTGCCTTGTTTTCCTATCACAAAATCTACTGATTTGCAATTACGTAGTCAATAATGTATGACTTCACACACGTCAAGAATTATGATCCCAAGGCATAATCAACTTTGGGGTCGTAAAAACTTTAGACTTATTAGACTATACTAGTATTAGCAGCTAAAAAAAACTGCTGCCAATTCTGCGCTTTCAGCCAGCCTGGCTCACGTCTAGTCAAGCAACAATCCTTTTCCATAACCACGTTCATTTAATTGGGATTCTTGAGCCTGTTATGATTTATTAACATTTATTGCCTGATTGACTGGCTGTACGGCAAAGGAAAGGAATCTTCCTATTTGGCACCCACATACGCGCGTGCATGCAGATTGAATTAAGGACAGCTAGCTAATTAATACGGATATGATGGTTGCGTTGATGACTGCATGCTGGTGCCTTCTTGTGGTGTGGGGCGGTGCGGCACAGGAAAACTACTTAGGTGGGCTAGGGTGTGATAAATATTTCACACTCAGGGTGTGAATTAGCGCTGCCCATATATAATATAATATATATATAAATATATATATATATATATATATATCATGTGATGTATGTATCTATATATATGTATGATGTATGTCGTATAGATAATGTATGTATATATATAATGTATGTATGTATGTATGTACCCACGACTTCCGCCTCGCCCGACCCCCAGTCGGGCGGGGCCCACGACTTCCGCCTCGCCCGACCCCCAGTCGGGCGGGGCCCACAACTTCCGCCCCGCCCGACCCCGAGTTGGGTGGGGTCCACGAACTCCGCCTCGCCCGACCCCCAGTCGGGCGGGCCCACAAGCCGCGCTTCGCCCGACCCCGAGCTGGGAGACTTCGTCGAGAAGATTTCCTCTGGCAAAGAGGACAGGCATTTACGACGAGTAGCTGGGGAGCCTTAACTCTACCCAGCAACTCAAACTTGCAGGCACGCGATCTGACCTGCACAGTGACACCCGTCCCATCTCGCGGCGCCGCCTGACACCTCGGTACAGCAACGGGATGGCTACGGCATCATCATCACCCTGAAACAGGACGAAGACCGGACCGGCGACAAGACGGCCGCGACAGTCGGGTTGACACCTCGACCACCTGCCCGGCGACCAGGCTGACAGGACGCCGCCTGACTAGAGCCACAGTAGCGGCTAGGGATCAGACTAGTGCGGCGCGTAGCCGCGCTGCCCACAACCCGAAAGCCCCGTTCCCATTTGTAAACCGGCTCACCCGTTGACTATAAAAGGAGAGCTGGGTGCATGGAGGAGGGGGGAGCCGATCCATCGATAGATACAACACACACAGACATAGAGATACACACGAAGAGGCTTGGAGCCTTCCTCCTCCCTCGTCAACACTTGTAGTTCCCCTCGAAGTCAGAAACACGAATCACCCACGAACTGGACGTAGGGCATCGATTGCCTGAACCAGTATAAACCTTCCTCTCTTGCAAAACCTCACCATCACAGAAGACTGTCAGGCGCCGTAGTTACAAATTTTCTTGTCGGCCGGTTTCTTAACACAGACAGAAAATATATATAGTATGTATGTATGTATGTATATATATATAGGTATGTATGTATGTAGTATATATAATCATATATAGGTTATGTATGTATGTAATAGTAGATAAATTATATATATGTATTTATATATCTATCTATGAGTATGTATGAATATAATATGTATGTATATGTATGTTATCTATCGATATCGTCTGCGATAATCCGCCGATACATATCATAACTATACTAATGTATGTATAAACTACTACTATGTAGTGTCATATACGCTACTACTACTATCCCACATGACAACATCCCGCATCCGCCATCTCACAGCCATACACACAAATCCTCAACATACGTCCGCACACTTAACCACCACCATACACATTAGTCCCAACCAAAAGTGTTCACAACCGTCCACAACCATACGTCCACAGACCCGGTCATAACGGCCACAAATAGTCCACAAACGCTTACAAGTCCCATAAAATAGTCCGACAAAACCAACAAACAGAGCCCCACATATAATCCGCCAAAACACAAACTATGGATCAAAAGGGTGGCAGGGGCTTGTGGTAAACAGATTGCGAGCGACGAGAGATCCGCGTCCTGCGGCAAAAGCCGCAGGCCAAAAACATCGACCCCGTTGACCCACGAGCATAGGCGATTTTCACTCCACCTCAATTCCATCATTCTAATCACTTCACAGTTCCAATTTTAGTTTATCACGAAAAACATGATAGGGATTAAAGAAAATACGTTACTAAAATTTAGCAAACGGATCGTGAAATGTACCAAATTTCAACACGTGAAAGTACAATGAGGTGTTATTTGACAAGAAAAAAATTTAGGTTAGCCAAATTTGAAAAAAACAATATGATATGTTGCCGAGTGCGCAGCGCAGGACAACTCGGTAAAAAGATAGGGCTTTGCCGAGTGTCCGGCGTCCGGACACTCAGGCAACGGTCCAAGCGCCATCAACAACCCTGACGGCCGTCGGTGTGGTCTCAGGGTGGGACTGGGACGTTGCCGAGGTCGAAGTGCCGACACTCGGCAAACAGGCTATGTCCGTGCGCTACACCTATGCCGCCAGTGCCAGCTGTCTTGGGCACTCAGGCACAAGCCTCCATTTTGCCGAGTGTCAGATGTTTGCCGAGTGATTTTTTGTCCGGCAACTCAGCAAAGCATACTTTTCCGCCGATGCCGAATAGAATAACGCGGCAAATCTCGCGGCACGCAGTACAATCAGACGATTCGGTCAGTGCAGTAATAGATTAGGTACGGTGAATTGATCGCAGCAAGCTGCATGAGGCATCTCTCAACCGCTCTGTACCCTCGCGGCCACCAGCATGGGTGCGCGATCGAACGTATACAAGA